>JABWIB010003953.1:6762-17979 GCA_016617825.1 Platyplectrum ornatum
AGAGCTACAAAATCTATTTAGCAGTGAAATCAGTTTGGCCTGCTATGGCACAGCAGATATAAACTCAAGGGTAAATAAGCTTGGAGAGGGTTGGTGATTTATGTGATGAACAGAAGGAGGATTTTGCAGCAGAATAGATGTTCTCAAATGAAAATTGAACGACTGGTTTCTTATGGTATAAGATTGTCGCCGAAGAAAAGAACACAAAATAGGGACATCTATTCAGATTGAATAAAAATGGTCAAAAAAATATATAAATGAATAATAAAAATAAAAAAATAATAGAAAAGCACAATTTTGTCATACCTATTCCAAATATCTATCTATCTATCTATCTATCTATCTATCTATCTATCTATCTATCTATCTATCTATCTATCTATCTATCTATCTATCTTCAATTAACAGGAATATACAGATAGAGGTTACATTGGGTTACATTGGGATTATGTAAAATTTTAAGCACATTAAAAAAATCATTATACAGATGTGGTGTTTAACAAGGACCATTCCACTCTGTCTACATTCACTTGCAAATGATTTTGCCAGTAAAAGCCAGTGTTCCTCTCAGTCCCTAACCTTCCCATGATAAGTACTGCAGTTCTTTCAGCAGAGGCTTGCTGTGTTGTGTGAGAGAGGATTTTTTTTTCCCTTATTAATCAGGAGCCCTGAATGAAAGCCAATCACAGGCTGAGCTTCCCCTTGGCTTTGCTTTCCTGCCTCTTAGAGTTAAAAGTGATGCTGTGACTGTGAGGAAAAGACGGAGTTAGAATCAAGTAGAATCTTCCTTGGGAAAATATAAGCAGAAATAGATGGTCTATAGCAGCAGATGTACAANCTGCGGTGCTGAATCGGACAATACTCCATTTCCAGGAACGGGCACACATTTGAAAGGTAAGACATTTCTGAAGCATGAGTGTGTCCAGGAGACGTCTTCGGTTCAATAGGATGACAGCAGCGCTNACTGCATTACAATATAGACGAAGGCTAGCTGTATGTCAGTATAGGAACTTTTAATTCAGTGTGTCTGGCGGATGGAAGATGTAAATCAAGCAATTAGCAGACAGCTGCAGCAGTGCATTACAAACTAAAGCTCCTTCTAAATAGGGATTTTGCACTTCAGTCTGGTTTTCAGTACATGATCACCTTCTGTATACATAGATTGATTCCCTGGATGCTTTTTGATCGCTTCTGCATAAAATGGTGTATAGTGTATTCAATAAATGACAGCGGTAGGACGTATGTGCCAGTCTAGGGTATATGCAGGTTTTGGCTTCAGGTAAAATACATTCAGTGTTTCGTGATCACTTTTAGGTAGAGGCAGGTTAATGGTATATGTTGCTTTTCCTTTTGAGTAATTGGAATATGTTAAATAGTAAGGAACAAAGAGCTGCTGGCTAGCACAACATGCGAATGCAGTGCCCAAAATAAGCAGATTCTATTTCATCCTCTAATGACAACGAATATTTGTATTTGGTGTTACTGTCATGTATAACATGCCATGAAGTCTAAATACATGACCATGGTTCCCTAAAGCAACTGTTGATGGCATTATATGATGGGGAGTTATTGTAACATGAGGATGTGCTACATGATACTCTGTGCAGCCAGACAATCTTAGAAGCCCTCTAGCCCCGCAATGATCTTGCACATGCAAATCATTGACAAACAGGACGCAGCTTCTTATAACTGACATATTATCTGTTCTGCTTTCACACAAATGGAGCTGTTTCCTATAATCGNCATCTCCCTTTCTTGTAAAAGCATCGCTATTATACTAAAATGCACATCTATTATTTTCAATATGTGTCAAGGTATATTATTCTGTACTTTTTCCAGTCAGCTAAATGTACCCACTCAGACAAAATGGCTTTAGACTGAGAACTGAAGAAGTACAGGGAAAAATATTATATATATATATATATATATATATATATATATATATATATATATATACATACACACACACACACACACACATATCAAGTTAGACAGGGCAGATAGACTGATGCCATTCATATGCCAAATAAATGAAATGCCCATTTATATACTCTAACTGTGACATGTTTTGCTCTGTGTAAGAGTGACTAATCTGTACATACATTTCTTTGTGAGTCAGACAGGCATTTGCCATCTATAGTGTTTATTTCAGGATAGCACACAGCCAAGCTTACCCAAGCTGCTGGCTCATCAGAGGAGTGCTGAACTTTGCGACTGCAGTGTGACTGTTCAGAAAGTAGTGCTACATATTTNATCTTTTTGCTGCAAAGTTAAATGTGCAGCGCAAAGCTGAAAGCTACATGTGCGAAGACATTATATAAGCAGCTTGATATAGTTGGAATATCTTGCACAGAAAGATAAATACTTTTTGGAGCATAAGCTGATAATCTTGTTTGTGCCATGGGAACCCTTTTAAATTAGACTATTCCATCGCCTTGCCAACCTGTTAAACAAAAGAATTGAATCAAAGGCTCATTTGTAGTCCTTGCAGCAACTCCTAATAGGAGGAATAAATGACAAACTGGGAGTTATTTTGCTATTATATAGTTTGCTGTTGTTGGGGTTGTTTCTTTTTATATTAGGCAGGAGGACGACATGAATGAGAATGAAATAATACTGAATAGAATCCTTGTGTTNATGTTTTTCGTGTATGTTTAATAACATATGTTTACATTAGAATACATGTGAACTGACCTCAGAATATTCACCTACCATANATGTTCTTGATCATAGGAAGCAAATATTACAAAAAATGAAATAAAAATGAACAGAATAAAAACCAGCGTGTTCAATGACATATGTATAGGACAATACTGTCTGTCATCTTCTAAAGAGTTAAATACACACAGGTTTATATTCAGTTGAGGACAGTATTATCATATCCCCTGCCTGCTTGTTTTTTCATACCCACAGGGGAGTTTAAATCCCCAATCCATTGCTAACTGCTTTACAACCCTTTATCAAAGTAATTCATTCTGCAGACTAGCTTCCAGAGTAATAAGGTAAGAAATGTGAACTGGTAACAGCATTGCTATTGTTTCATATTCATTTCCCAGTAAAACAACATGAAAATAACAAAGTAATACCCANCCCTGTATTCCAGTTATTTTTGTATACTAATAATCACTTGGAAGGGAAAGCAATAGTTGTGACTGTGCCCAGATGGAGGGTGGCAAGGTGCACTGTCTGAATACCCCCCTCCCCTTAAAGCAGAGTGAATGGCCATGGCAATGCAGTCTTCCATACCATTATCTATTTCTTTACTGACTATTTTCAGGATGCTGATGGTTTTTACATGGCATGAGGCTTGTATTAAAGTAATATGTCAAATGCTTCAGAAGTAGTGTTCATGATTGTAAACTATGCTTGGGTGCACTGTTCAACCAGGCAAAACATTATTTATATATTAATCACTCTTTGACTAAAAAGTGTATCTAATGATCCTGTGCTCAGTGGGGAAGGCAGACATGCTTGATTTCATTTCATTGTGTATATATATAGGCAATACTAATGGATGCTGATATCTTCCAATTTCATGTCTACCATCATTTCCTTACCCAACACAGAAATGTGCTGCAGTGTAAGCATGTGTTCACAGCACTATGGTTTAGGCAAGGAAATTATTGCTTGACATGTGTTAACAAAATATACTCAAAGACTTTTTTTAAAAGGAAAACTCTGCCAATTGTTATTTGCTTGAAATATTTTTGTAAGATTCAACACATTTGATGGCAATGAGTTTAATCATGGTTGATTATTTGATACTGAAATTCAAATAGCTTTTTTGAGGGTATATACTGTACTTAGAATGATGGGATAGTGTGGTAACATAAGTGGTTAAGGTTCATTGGAATAATAATAGTTTCCTAAAACTGACTTTGCCTTCCTAATTCATTTAGCATTGCAGGTGTATTGTAGCAGTGCTTTATGCATAAAATTGGCCTAAGTGGNACAAAAGGGCTCAATGTATAGTTGTGTACATGCTATGATAAGTTATCATTGGTTTTAGTATAGGANAATTATGTTAATTGCAATGTAAATTTGAAAAACAAAGGCTACATGTTGAAGCTTAGCAAATTGCACCTGCCTGAAGCACATAAGAACAGATTACAGGCACACATTACAAATGCTGAATGACCATTTTCCAAATGTATTGCATTGATATCATTAGACATTACTCATATATGAATACCAATAATATTACTGTATATACTCGAGTATAAGCCTAGTTTTTCAGCACATTTTTTGTGCTGAAAGTGCACCCCTTGGCTTATACTTGAGTCATTGTCCTGTATGAGTTATCCCAGTTTAAAATTAGGTGAAATTAAGGGCCTCGGCTTATATTCGGGTCGGCTTATACTCGAGTATATGCGGTACATATAACCAGGGCTGGATTAACCACAGGGTGATCGCCCCAGGCCCCACACACAAATGCCTGTCCTTCCGCATTTCTATGGGTACTGACATAAAATGGGCCGAAATGGAGGCCGGACAAACATACAAAGGGCAGAAATTGAGTTTAATACATGGGGTTGAAATGGAGACATACAAGGAAGACTGTACACCCATAGAAGGGGCAGGAGTTGAGGCCGTACACAATTAGCTTTTGTTTAATATATTTATGTACTGTTTGTGAATGTTCTCCAGGGTTCCCCATAGTTTAGTTGCCCAGGGTCCATAAAACCTTAATCTGGCCCTACTCTATATAAGGCCTAAAGAGAGAGATAGATAAAACGAACCTGTAGTAAAACAGAAAAAATACACGTGAACTTTTGGTTACAGGTCTTCTGCTAAAACTATTTAGAGAAAGATATTAAAAATGGTTGACAGACCACAAGAATATTACCATAATTTACAACATAATATTAATAAAGTGATGCAATGTCTTTTATCGAATAGTGCCCTTGATCATCGTTATGTTTCTTTTACTGTTTTTCACTCCTTTTTTATGTCATTTTATTTCATTACCAACCTCTTATTTTAAAAGTATTTATGATAATTTTAGATTGTAATCATTTCGAAATGTATTGCANAAAGACAATAAACTGTAGGTTGTATTGTAGGGTCCACAAATNTCACTATATGGTTTCAATTATCATGACTTATTGTGGCCTCCATTCTCTGCTATAAGCTTAATATCTTGAATAATGAGCCACAACATTTTTCTTCTATCAAAATTAGGGTACAACTGTGCTGTCACTGAAAAGACGCATCTATCACAATTATTACATTAGTCATAAATGTCTTTTACATAGAATTTTTTTCATTTTTAGATTTNAATTTTTGTAGCCCCCGCTACATGACTTATTTAGTAATATCAATCAACATATCCTAATGACTAATAATCAGCAGGGACCTGATATTTTAAGAGATGGTTATAATTGTCCATTTTTAGCTTTCAANCAGTAGGCTTATGAAATGAATATCATTATTAGATTTCCAGCTTAATTTAAGCGTTGACTATTAACACAAATGTAACACAAATGTAAAGACATTAACATGAGTTACATTTATTAGGACAATCAACATATTTGTCAATAATAGCTCAATTTAAATTGGTAAAAATGTGGGCCTTGCATCCCTGTGTGACCTGATCCAGCGCGGCGCTTCCATCTGTTCTTCAGGNAGAAGCGCAATGGGATTCAAAGCTGGATGCACCGCTGCTTATTCACCTGTGGGGGTTCATTCAATGGGAATATGGACATTTTTTGTTTTAGAAACAAATTACAAATAAACTAATTTATATGTGTAAAAGTTAGGGTAGGGTTCTATACAGAGTTCACAGAGGTCTGGATTCTGTCTATGACAGGTATGAAGCCTTACTCAAAATTGTGTAATGATTGATCNTTATTGAAATTGGATGTAGCTCTCATGTCTATCCTAAATGTTATTAACAAAAGTTCCTTAAACTGTATCTATTTAATCAGATGAAATATGCTTTTGGTTACATAAATGTTCTTTGCAAACAAATCCATTTTTTTTGTGCCAGTATAGGAACTGATCCAGAGTTGCCCGTCCATCTGTTTTTTTGGCGAATGCACAGCAAAAATGAGCACTGCACATGCTCAGAATGGAATCACGCTCAGAAAGATGAATACCCATCCATCCTCCCGCCTTCACATCTGTCTGCTCTAGTGCAGTAGTAGCACTGGGAGCTCCACAATATTTATATAGGAAAGGATGTTTTCTCATTTAAATAATCGCAGATGTAGTGTAATCTTAAGGGGTAGTAATAAATTGGCATTTAAGGAAAAAAAATGATAATCTACATTTTTAACAATAATATACACATTAATAATAAAAAAAAATGTAATGCTGCTGATGTAATCACTTAAAAATATTTTTAAGTACATACAAATGGCAAAGCCAAAGCCTCTGTCAGCTGCTGTAAGGGTTTCACTATGTCCTTTCCTATGTCCTATCCNAGGATGTAGAAATACGCACCTCTGGATAGGATGCACACTGCGTGCACATTTGCTATGCGCACAACTCAGCTCCTTGGTGTCTACTCATAGAGTTGATATTTTTAAAACTCAGTGGATGATTTATGTATTTGGCATTCAGCACATGCTCAGGTTATCACCCTTCCCCGCCACCACCCACCTTCTTTCAAGCCTTGCTGGTGACAGAGTTTACTTACATTTTAATACAATTGGATAATGGTATTAATGTCTAAAAGCTTTACAATTTAAATACCACAAAACCAACTGCAAGGCAATAAAATAACAATTTAATATACTTGGACTGTAAGGTGCTGCTGGAAAGCACTGAACTATATTGATTTTTAATTAAATATTTCCTAAAACAATTTCCTAAATAATATGGCTATGCAATTCCATTACAAAATATGTACATATCTTACTATGAAAGGGCCACAAGACCAAGGCTTAATTGAATTTTTTTTACTTTAAGTATTGAAATTGTTAGAAAGGGTCCTTGAACACAAATTACAGTAGAAAATTATCAAGTACTGCAATCAAAATATTGTAAAATAAGCAGACATTTTGTGAATTAATGTAAATCAGCCATTCCTTAATAGGTTTATATATTCTTCTGTCTGATAACATTTGCCAAGCTTTGTAATCTTTTTAATTAGCTTGAAAACTATATATCTTTAAAGAATCAAAACCCATGTGGACATAAGGGTCTAAGTTTACTAAGCAGAGAGATTTTAAGGTGGGGATGTTGCCTATAGCAACCAATCAGATTTGAGCCTTCTGTTCAGGGCAAGACGAGGCAACCATCCCACATGGACAGATCCAGTGTGTACGGGAAGAGGGATTGAGCTCCCCTGTCAATCCTATTTCTCATGTGGAAAAGGCCGGATCTACCAGCACTTATGCTGCTATACCCCTGACGTAAGTCACCCATGTGGATTAGCGTTTTGTGCACCAGTTAGACGTAAGAGTATCCTCAAGCTCCAATTCTTTCATTTAATCATACCCCGCACTCACCTAGCATAATTTGGGAGGGAGGGCGAATGGGTCCCCTAGCTTACAGAATGCTGTTTTGTACACTCGGGGCATATAGTGTGTGTGTGTGTGTGTGTGTGTGTGTGTGTGTAAGCCAGGTACCTGGTGTAAACCAGGGTTTGGTCCAATATGTACCCAGTAGTCCCAACAGTAAAGAGGGCACTTAGCAAACATATCTAGCGATCAGAAAAAAGACCCCTTTTTCGTAAGTCTTAATCCTGTCTATAATGATAATAATAATAATAATAATGAAAGTAATTATTACTATTATTATTATTATTATTATTATTATTATTATTACACGTTTGCTTTTGATTGGACAATAGGAGTTTCACACACATCACAGCCTGCATATCCAGAAACACAGAAATCTATCATAATTCTTTATAATTATTTTTTTCACTTAGGCTGCATATGCAAACATTGAACATAAGGCTTGATTCTGAGATGTGAGTAACATAGACACAAATTGCTATTAAAAGCAAAACTAATTTCAGAAAGTGCTCTCAGTCCTTTAATGTGAGTGAAAGCAATGTCATTATTAGTGTCACCATCTTTAATACCTGNACCAGTTTTTGAACTGGGTGTATGTTTCCAATTAAAAAGCCCTATAATTGCCAACTGGTGATATAGGTTTTAAAGCATAACACATCCTAAGGAATTTTCTCAGATCAAAACCAGCCTCAGGAGAGCAAACAGCAATATTAAGTATTATACTTCAGTGTTGTAAATTGTTATAGTCATTGATAATATTACAAATGAATTAAAACAGTAATGCATTGTGGTCTCATAGTATATTGTTTAATACAAAGGTTACAGCAACACTCCATATGGTAATGCTAAAGACATGTAGAGCCCATCAGTGGTTGTTGGTGATTAAGAATTGGACCCAGACTTCCGCAAATTGGGTGATTTACGCAAGTCACTTGTATAAATAATTAATTTGTAACATCTGCACATGCATGCTCCAGATGTTACTATTGGATCGTTAAATGCACAGAACTTTGTTCATAATTATGGGTGAGGTAGTGACCTTTGATTTATGTATGGCTAATTCTCACACATATTCATCTTAATAATACCCCGTTCACACAGACTACCCTGGTAAATCTGTTTTTTACGAGCAATATATAAAAAAATGATGGTATATTTATACCACATAGACATCTCTTTTATTTCATGCCAATGTCAATCCAATAACAAAGGTTTCATCTACTGTACCTATAAAAGCAGTACATTAGATGTCTGGGGGCGTAGGGAAAAAGATTATTCTCAGAAATAAATGGCCAAGTCACTGAACTAGGGAGACTTACCCTATTAATAAACAGCCTTTCACAATACAGACATTTTCCAAATCGGCATAGATCTGTCGGCAAAGGAATTTTGAAAATGTCATTTTCAGATCACAGAATGAGTCCAAGTTCTCTCTGAACTGGATAAAATGCAAAATAATATATTTAGCCAACAAATAGTTATTTCCTGGACATATTGTGCTATTATGCTGAAGTTGCTTTATGGATAAAGCCTAATAATATTGTGGGTATTTAACTCAATGTAGCGAACACTTGATGCTTTCCAGCAGCCAATATCTGAATTCCCCTCTCTGTTTGCTATATACGTATTGGTAAATTGATATATTTTCACACAGTTAAATGTCAATGACTTATTTAAGTGGTTGTTGAGATGTTATACACAGGATAAGAGGCTTACAGTGTTTCTATTTGCTTGTCTTTGTGCATGTTTGCTTTTGAAAGCATGATTCCATTTCTGTTTGCTGAGTAAACAGCTTCCGATAGTTTGTCATTAAAGAGTACAAAAAAAAAAGTATAATATTTTTATACTAACAAAGGTCTCTAGTTTGCTTGCAATTCAGCATGCAATCAAAATTAATGACCTAAGAAAATTCTGGAAAATAAACACAAAGGAGTAGTTCAAAAGCAAAATTCTCAGACGGTATGACTTTTGATAGCTATGGCACACACACACACACACATAGACACACATAGACACACACTAACTTAAAACTGACTTTTGAGACCATTTCGCTAGTCAGGATGATATTTGACAACCTAATGGCTCACATGAAGGCATTAGAAACATTTGGGATAGAAAAAGTGATAATTAGATATTGTCAGAATAAGCAATTTAAAGGTGAAATCAAATACTGATTGCAAGCATATATTACGTGCTTATGTGATATCATGGAGCACCAGATATAGATCAACACAGCTGGAGACTCTAATTATACAACACTGCACAAAGACGGCACAAAGAATATGTCACAAGGAGAAAAGGGGACAATGACAGAGCTAATTAATTAAGACAAAGACGAGTAGAACTGAACTGTGTTAAAGATAACAATTCTTGGCTAAGTATAATGGACACTGCTATTCAGCAAACACCAAAATAAAATTCTAGAATAAAAGACACTGGTTATCTCACAAGCAAGTACCTATTTGTGAAGAACATAGTTATTGGCCATTACGTTTTTAAAATTCGGTTGTCAACTGCAAAAACGCCCCCAAATTAGTTGTGACCTACTTGTGACCATACTTGAGACAATACATGTACCCACATAGTTTATAATGTATATACCTCTCTAAAATGTAATATGATTCCAATAGTTGGAGTAGTTCCAACGCTATGCACAAATGTGCACATCTATTTTCACATAATTACTTATTCCTAGTCTATGTTCACTAGAAGTTCATATACCCTGTTTTTTGTGCAGGGAAGCTAAGCAGAATCAAATGAGATGTGAATAAGGTCTCACCTGTCAGTTAGAACTAATAGAAGCACTAATAGAGCCATTAAAACTGGATCTAATAGTAGCTGCTACTAGATACAGTTTCCACTGAAACCATTAGTGATGATTGGCATGTGGGACCTGTCGAAGTCCAATGTGAAACTCTTCCAGGTCTACCTTATCTTAAACAATATATAAATCAATTTACTTTGCATTATTATGGAAAAGATAGCCATGACCCTTTATTNTCTAGTTAGTCACCACTTTACATGATCTATTTCAATGTCACTTAGAGAATGGCAAAAGTGTTGCAACATTGTCACTGAATAATCATTTATACATAATATATTCAAGATTTAATTAAGGTTGTATGACTAAAAAAAAAACAGATAAAGGGATTTAGATATACTGCACATATTAGATGATTTACAACATTAATGTGGCTTACTTGTGGATTATAATGTTATTTTCAAATGTGTTTATAACATTTATATGTTAGACACGTATATATCATTCAAAAATTCTTACATTTGTGTTTCCAATTCATTATAATAATGTGATACATNCTACAGAAAATGACAACTATAAGTGAACACAAAGGTCATCTANAACAGATATGCACCTGAATGTTTTGCACATATGGATCTATAGGATTAAACAAATAAACAGGTTTGATAAATGTCAATAAATATACATAGTTAAAGACTTTATAACTATTATGGTCAGAAAATAAAAATGTTTGAAAGAATATACAGTAACACTGTCTATAGATTGAAGTCAGTTGCTGCCATCTTGTGGTTGATATGTCTTTTGTTATCATTTGATTTTCTATTAAGCTTCAGCTATATGCAAAAAAAAATAAAAATAAATAAATAAGAAATGTATATTTTAATAATAATAATTAGGATCAATATATATGTGTGTCCACAATTAATTTATCCCTGCCCCCTGCCTGATGAACATTATATATATATATATATATATATATATATATATATA
>JABWIB010003953.1:25299-44693 GCA_016617825.1 Platyplectrum ornatum
GGCTCGAAATGGGGATTATATTATATTGGGGTATGTCATACTGTCATTTCTCCCTCTGATATAATTGTTTTTTTATGATATTTGAATTAAAACCAGCCCCATTATTATACATTCCAATAAAAAAGGAAGATGCTTGTAGTTTTTTTTACTCACAATCTTGTACTTGGATCTATAATGGCGGCGTCACTGCTCATTTTAAATAACAATTTTTCTGCAGAATTTCACAAAGGGGAGAAAAAAACTGACTATGTTTGTCTAGATAATAGAAATCAATAGTGCCACTTCTATGGCTGAAGGCTCTTTTGTATACAAAGTTTCAATAGCACAATGACACTGCATGCTATCTTTGTTTTATGAGTGAATGTTTTCAGGCGACTGAAAAGAAACCGAAAAAAAAAATCCATTTGATTATTTTGAACAGTGATTTGCATTTATCAAATTACAGAACCTTAGAGGGATTTGTTGCGGGACTTTTGTTGTTATTATGCTTCGCTGATAATTTTGATATTCGCTTCAAATCTAGGACATGCTTTGAATAAAAAAATTGATTTGTACAAAATTTAAAGTAACATATTAATTAAAATGTATGGTCCAGCTTCATAAAGAAAATGTTACAACTGTCAGGTTTATAAGTCATTTTGGGACTATATAGTCAATTTTCTCAGCGTATGCTGTACATTTTTCTCAGGTAAATCAATTATAATAATAAATCTCAGGAAACTATTCCCATTGTCCAGTAGGCTTTTTAAAATCATTATTTCATATAGTAACATATTTAAATGAACAGATCAATAAAAATAAAAACGATGGATCAATGACAACTGTACAACTATATTTCAATATAAATTCATAGGAAAGACCTGGTAGACTCCCAAGGTGATAAAGGCATAATAAATATTTCTAGTTGTGTTTGACAACATATTTCAAACTTGTAAACTTAGAACAAAAGGCCAGTTATGTATGTTCAATTTATATATATCCATATATATGGAAAAGGTATTACCGGGACACAACATGAACCATCACCAAAACATCCTACCAAACATATATAACACTTTGGCCTAAGTTTACTAAGTTGGGATATTNCAGGNNGGNGGAAAAGGGGTTATGTTGCCNAGAGCAACCAATCCGATTTCATGGTACATACTCAAGAATGCAAGCTTAAATCTTATTGGTTGCTATGGGCAACATCCCCACTTTTCTCCCTACAATCTGTTATTTGTGCTGTAATATGTGTACGTAGGATGTCAAATCCTCCATTTGAATTTGNAGCAACAATACATATAAGTGTACTTATATAAGTAGTATAATTTATCAACTCCAGTTTTGTTAAAAGTGTTAAAATCAAATATATTGAATATTGAGAAATACATTTTCTAAACAGCAGTTGACAGCTTGTATAAATGTTATTCTGCAATATAGCACTTATTTTATGGAAATTTATTAAGAAAGAATCCACTGTGGGATTTGTTGAAATATATTAATTGGGGGTAGAAGCTGGATGTAGTAAGGCAGAATTTGGAGCATGGTTTATGTTGTCCTGTTATTAGGAAACTAAATGTTGGGAGTTATTCACAATAACCATGGACCAAACCAAGACCTAAGCAATTCCAGTTTTCATGAACACTGTATACACTGTAATTGCTTAACTAAGTGTGCGGAGTCTGCTTTACCAGGTTTCTTTCCATAAATAAGGGGATGCACAGTGGCCCTTTCTTAACTACTCTGTACTGTTTTTGCTTAAAAGCAAGGTGGTGAGGGGGTCTGAATAGTTCATAATGGCTATAATGTATCTTAATGTACCCCCCATGTACATCACAGAGGCACATGCCCCGTCTTGGTCATTGTGTAAGGGCGGCAGATAGAGTGCGCATCCAGGCTGCAAAAAACACTGCAAAGTATTTTGAATATGGACTATTGATAACTGATAACAGGAACAAACAGGAGGATGATACACAGACAGAAATAAAAAAAATGCATTTTTTATCTGTTCTTAGGTTTGTGTTCTAATAAATGGCCTGGATTCATATTTCAATGTGTTTCCGTTTCAGTCGTATTGTGACCCATCTTTCAACACATTNGGAATTCTCATACCTTGTAAATATGTACTATTCAAACAAAACACTTTATAGTTTGTCTCAGAATTCATGACTTGAATTACTCAAATGTGATAATGGGTGTAAGTTAACACATGGATGTCTAGATAATATGGTTCAGTCCCATACTCAATACAAGTGAAAGCCTTGATTTGCCTTTTCTTGTGCACNGACATTGTAACTATCATAAACACATAATACATTTATATAGGACAAACAGAAGGTTATATCAAGTAAGCAATTTTTACTCAGAGTTGATATATTAAGTATGTAACCTATGTCTCATTTACTGTATATAGTTTGTGCATTAGAGCATCCTACAATTTAAATGACTTTACTAATACTGGATAAGTATATTAAAAAATAAAATCTATATCCTGTATATTAAGTCTGCTATTTGTAAAGCTGAAATATTTCTGGATCGTGTAAAAAGAACTGCATATGCCTTTCAATATCAACTTGCTGCAAGGTCAGAATTAACATTACTGTGATCCAGGTCTTATATTTTCAGCAAACTCATTATAATCTGTATGCAATTTTATCTGAGGCTATAATGTATATTGAATTGTGCTGAGCTTTCAGTATGCAAAGCAAATTTTATATCATACAGAATACTCTGACTAACTCTTCAGGCCTTTTTACTGTAACGTTATTACAATAGAAGGTGCATAACAAAGGCCAGTAATAATATTGAGAAAGGAAAAACAATATGTCCAGGGACATTCTGTATTGAGAATAAAATATTTTGGACTAAGATTTCATACCAATAAAATGAAATTTGATACATGTCAATCATTGGCTTTCCTAACAAAATGAATAAAGACATTTTCTTCGGCATTATATGGCAATACAATATACGGTAATATTATAAGAGATTGAGGAATTATAAAATGTCTATAAAAGTCCTGAAGAAAGAATGTCCCCTCTATGCCGGGGTAAAATTAATTTAGTTGCAAAGAGCCATATGAACTTTATAGCACTATGATTCTGTGGAAAAAAATGGTACCTTTTGTTAAAGACATGACATGACTTGTTAATGAGCAAATATAAAAAAGATCCTCATCTTTAACATCACACGTGACAGATAGGATAGACTGAACAAAGGAGCATTTGTACAAGCAGAATAGCATAGAGGTTTAAAAGTAGACAGCATTCAGAGCAGAGTGGGTGCAAAGATATTGATTGCCTTAGGGCCCCCCTCAAGTCACATCCCCTTATCCACAGTAATAAGGCAAACTTTTTTAATTGTAAGTTTAATTACCCTTTTTTTTTAGCATAATATGAAAAACAGGAGAAGACAAATGGTGAAATCTATTTAATCAAAATTGAAAAGGAGGCTAGAGCTTGTGACGTTGGGTCATGTGCAATTTAACTTACCTGGGCCTATATGAAAATAGGCCCAGTCAAGCTCACTTTCTCTAGTATGTAAAATGAAAATGAGAGCTAGAATCTAATTGCTATGGGCACCATCCCTATTTTTCAATTGCTGCAGCTTAGTAAATATAGGCCCTGGTCTTTTTATAAATTATATAAATGTTTGCAGTGCGTAAACATGAGCCTACTGTCCTGTTTTCAAAAATGATGAATGTTATGTGCCAATATACAGCGCAGGTCAATATCTGGTTATGTAAACATCAGATTCTGGTACCAGATTGTGTACAGACATTATTAAGTCTATTATACAAATAATAATAGTGAAAGTTAATCTAATATTGGCAGATCAAAATATGTAAATTTAAATTTAAAAATGATAATTTTACTAGTCAAAAAAAAAAAAATATATATATATATATTTTTTTTTTTTAAACATACATTGCAATGTAGACTACATGGAATTATAGTTGCTGTTTGTGCAATGCATATTATAGCAATTTATTGACTCTAATTAGTTTTCTGTAACCTGGTAAGAAAAAGCTAATTCTAAAGGGAAATTTATAAAAAGACCCTTTTAATGAGTTATGTTTCTCTGTCAATTATATAGTTGTTTCCTTTTTAATTAAGTTAATTACATACTGTTGTACATGTTGCTACAAGCCAGATATTTAAAAATAAAAGGTAAGAAATTTAACACGAATATGATTGGGAAAAAATCCATCTAATGCTAAATGTTTCTTCAAGAGAATATAAAGACATATATATTCTTCAAAAATATATTTTTTAAATACATTTTTAATGCCTGAATAGCAGCAGAATACCACCCATTAAAATACTGTACATGCAAACCATCAGACTGTGGGGGAAAAGTCTTTTTTTCCCTACTTCCTATAAAGAGTTGTACATTTCTTCAATAATGTGCACTTTTTTATAGGAGATGGCCCAAGTGTGCATTCCATTGCACATAAAACTCTCAAACAGTTCTTTACACTGTTAAAACAGAATGATACTATTAAAACAGAATTACTTAAAGAAAAGGTTTCCTAGTGCAGCGCTAATGTGTGAGTTAAACATAAATCTATGCAGTAAATAAGTTCTATGAACAGAAGAAAAGTATTTTCACCCCTTACCAGGGACCTGATTCAGCGTACCTGGCGGCCGCACGCTGCNGCCGCCAGGTACGCTATACTCAGAGCTGCGCAAAAGCGCAGATCTGAATAGAGCGCAGGGAGAGGGGCATGCCTTATGCCCCGCATCCCTGCATTATGTAAAAAAACGCAGAGGCTCCGGACGATGTGTGCGGAGCCTCTGCTTGTCTGTCCTCGCAGCGTACACAGCGTACGCTGCGAGCATGAAAGCCGGCACACATGAAGGGGAAAAAAATAAATAAATAAAAAATATTATTTAAATAAAAAAAAACACCCACACACTTTATTAAATATATTATTTTATTTTATTATTTTTATTTTTTTTTAAACTTTTTTTTACAGGTAATGAGGCAGGTAATTGTCCATAGGACAATACCTGCCTCTTGTGTTCCTGCGCTAAGCCTGCACCATGTCCTGACATGGTGCAGGCTGCGTTTTTAATTAGCAGGGCTCAGCCCTGCTAAAAGCGCTTATGGTAATGAGAAAAGGGCATGGAANGCCCCTTTTCTCATTACCATAGAGCGGAGTCGCAGAGGCACGGAGATCGGCGAATCTTCGAGTCTCCGCCAGCCTGGCTGCCGGAGACGCAGGGCTGAATCAGCCCCCTTGTAACATGGTTTTGCTCAGATCTACAAAACACGTGCAACTCTGGATCAGCCCAACATGGACATGGATTTCATGGAACTGGTTCATGAAACATATAATTAACACTCATAACCCACTAGTGTACAAATGGTAAATAAAAACTAGTTTCTGAACATATAATAGCAAATCAGAAAGCTTTGTTATATTTAAGGCAACCACTTTGGCTAATAATTGATCCAGCAGAATCTTAGAAAATTGGGCTGATGGTATTTTGTTTTTTGATTGGAAAAATGACAAGATATTGATTTTGAAATGTGGTCATCAATCACATACTAACTTATGTGGCTCACAATTATTAGAGCTGATCCAGAGCTTTAACTGCAAGCAGATTGTACACCTAGAACAGTGGTGTTTGTTTCTGCAGAGGCGCGCACCTCTGTCGTTTTCCATTCATTTGGAGCCGTATGTAGAGAGGTTGCTGTTTCTAGAACCACAGTTTTTGTAGTATACTAGCATTTTAATAGGTTTTTTAATGCTTTCATTTACAGTATAAAAAAAAAAACATTTAGATGAATTGCTTTCAATGCCAGTATGCAGCAGTGCTATACCGCTATTATACTGGCATTCTAATCAATTTATAAAAAATAAACATTTGTAAAAATAAATCAAAACCAATNATTACATTTCTAATATTATTAAAATTAAAATGGCATTTTTTACAAACTTGGAAAGAGGTAGCATCTCTTTTCTCATTTAAATAGAACACATTACATCTGCATGCATAAACATATGGATGGGCATCAGTGTGCCAGTCTTTTTCTGCATGNTCCTGATCTGGGCATGTGCAGAGCTTATTTTTACTGCACATACGTGCATGTGCGACTGAGTTTTATTGTGTCCTCATATTCCATACTACTATACAAAAATGGCAGAATTGTATTTGTATTTGTTTATTATATTGTGTAGTCTCTTTCATAGAACATTCTCTGTCATTTTAATCAAGTATGTGTGTGGTTCCCTGAAAACCCCCATCATATAAAAAAAAAAAAATAAGTAAACTATATATTCTTTGTTAGCATTTACGTCTAACCTAGTACATTAAGCCATTTTAAGTCCAGCCCAGAGGAGCTAAGCTTTGCAGGGCCCTAGACAAAAAATAGAAGGGGGTCCCCACCAGCACTCCAATCCCCCATTGACGCGGGTCATGGTCATCAGGAGTCCCAGTGCTTTTCTTATTTCACTGAACTAGTTCCAACTTACAGCATGAACACCAGATGTTTGCAACTTCAACTTTAAGCAGCTGTCTCAGCCAGTCCTCCTACAGCCCAGTGCTGATTACTGCTCTTTCCCCTCGCATCTGGGAATTCCACTCTACGTAATCTACAGATTTACATTGCACTGATAGACTTGATTAATCTTCACTCACATATGTCATTGTAAATTTCCTGTGCATTGCACACTTACAATATATTACTACAGATCAGTCTCCTAGATGTCACAGACATACAATGTAACATTGCAAATCAATATCTGCTACATTGTACACTACAGACCAGATTCCTGTGGATTGCACAATTATACTAGAGCAGATCAATCATACATGCACTCATACACACGCCAGTGTTACTTTATTTCCTGAGCATCACAGATCATGCCTTTCACACACAATGTATAGTATTTATGTATGTAACTGTATACATATTCATAAACACACTGACTGACTGTCTGTATTATATATTAGTGACTAGGATGCAGTGTGTATAGAAATCCAGAAGAGCCTTTGTTTAATAAGGAAAGTGGGGTAAATAACCACAAATTCCAGGCACCTATAGCTATCATTTTCAATAATTAAACCACTATATTTATAGACATTTAATAACATAACACATTTAATGCAAATCTGGTTTAACCCCTTACTTACCACGTCTCCCAGCCAAGAGGATGNGGATGGTATGTTTTGTGAAAGCTTATCAAGATTCAAAGGGAGACACAGCAGAGACACCCAGGGGTCANTGGGGATGTGCATCAGACCTCAGGAGTAGACAAGAGCTATGACCCCATTCCACAATACTGGAAACTTTAGGCAAGTTTATCAGATGTGCTGGGATGACCACATGCAGCAATAAAATGTGGAATACATTTTAGCTAGCAAAAGGGGGCAAGATATCAGTGAAATCAGTTATATACGTTCTCTTTAATAATTGTGGGTATGGAACAGAGTAGGCAATTATTTCCCTAATTATGACCAAGCCTTTAATTGCCACACTGATATAAAAATGTTGATTTTTTATTTTATGGCTCCAATCAACAACTGAAAGCTTGTTTATGATTTTAATTATGTTTCATTGCTCTATTATTATTATTATTATTATTATTATTATTATTATTATTATTAATAAGCCTAAAAACATTGATAAATATTACAACTTCCAAAAAACTAGTCTTGTAAAGAACAATGTGTGGCCTTCGTGGACACTATTATAAATGTGTGAAATACAGACTACAGTGTATTCATCTGCATAATTTTTCCATTATGTACTAGAACTCAAAAACATCCATCACCTAAAGTTCCTTTTTTAGTAAAGGTTACATTTGTAACTAATGTTTTTTTTTCCCAGCTAAGGGCATTTAGTTGAGGAATGTGCAGCCTTCATACTCCAGTTATTTCTGAACCATAAAAAAATAATGTGAAAAAAGTAGTCTTAGGAAAATGTGATCTAGCATTAGCTTCAATGAATAAGGTTTCCCAGCCATGACAAAATGAAGCCCCTGATACAACAGCAAGGAAATAAATAAGGTCTTTACGCAGTTAGCTGCTGGTGATTAACAGAAAAATGTCCTTGACTTTTAACAATACACAGAGCAGATAGTGATATTATGTTCCGTAAAAAGATTCACGCATAACTATTATATTTTACAAAACTGTAACGCTTCCTGGCAATTCTTAGCAGATATAAGACTAATACATGTAATTAATTATACATGATTTTGTGCCAAAAACGTTCCATTCAACATTTTTCTCTAATTGGTTCACATAATCTCTGTGTTCATACGTCTTATATCTACATTCCTAAAATGATGTAGACAACAATATATTAAACTATCTGAAATAGTTTCAAGCTGCTTTAAAGATAAAATGTAATTGGACAAGTTCTAACACTATTAAATACAGTGAGTACTGTTTAAGTGTCAAATCAGACAAATAAGATGATAACAGTAATATAATAATTTAAAAAAGAAACACACAAACATTCTTAACAGAAGATGATAATCAAAGTAGGTGTCATATAAGGAACTACTGGACTTAAATACTCATACCCTGTTCACATTACATTGCCACTGCATAGTGGCGACCTGGGGTTTCCTGGTTCAACACTGTGTATAGGCAGCCTGGGACCCGTCCTTTTCGGCAGTCCCTCTTAGACCCTCTTAGGCCAGAGAGAGCCAGGGGTGCCGTTCACACTGCATCGTAAAAGCCAGGGCTATCATGAGGATCGGCTTTTTCATGAAAGCCTCAGCTTTTACGAGGCAGTCTGAATGGGGTATTATATACTTGTAATCATACAAGGGATAGATAAAAAATACAATGTCTTCAGCAAAAAGTATATTTAGTAATTTTGCCATGGGGACAAAGCTGATATCGTTAACAAGCTGTTCTATGTTCAGGATTCATAAACCTGTGTAAGAGAATTTTAAAAATCTGAGATTTTTTTTATAACCCTATGATTATCCACCAAGCACCAATAATACTTTGAAGACCCTGTATATTTAGTACAAACTAACTGTAAACATTGGTTCAGAACTACTATACCCTTATCTGTATTCAGATACATACCATTAACTTGGGAGATCAGTTCCAGGTTATTGTTAATTGCATAATGATATTCCACTATGCTTTTATATACTATCTTTAGGTATGTTAATAATTTTAATTTGTCTGTGATGGTTTTTTGTATGAGAGCCTTTATCATCTTATATGTTTTAACTCAACAAAAGGATTAATTGTAAATATGTATTACTAGGACTTTAAATGATCACTGTTCTTCCAGACTGCATGCCACCACCACAACAATTTTTGCTAGCACATTGAGCCAGATTCAGGTCTTTACACACTCGTGACTTAGTCAAGAATAGGCAAAACTATGTAGAATTGCAGGGGGGGTAAAATGAATATCAGTGTTTACATGCAGGAAGAATACTTTATTTTTGCATTTTGCACACAGATACTGACCAGTGTCACTGTTACACTGTTATTAGACATGGAATCGGAAAAATCATCTCTCACCTGATTGCAACTACTTAAATTTAACTACCCTGCAATTCAACATGGTTTTTCCCATTTTTGTAGTAAAAGAAATGAATCTTGCCCATTGAGAGGAAAATAATAAGTGGCCCCTCTGTAATTGTGTTCCAGATAAATGCTAGACCATGAGCACCCTCTACCATCCTGTACCTTTCCAGGTAGATGGTGCTACAGCTAACAGTAGCAAATGGGAAAGATGGCACAATGGAGGTATTATGAAGTGAGGACTGTGCTCTGTGGAACGATGCTTTGGTCTATGTTTTTTTCTACAAATTAAATTCACATTCAACAGTGGCAACTGATTGCTTATTGATAGGGAATAAGTAGCGAGGGTGGAGCCGGTAGAGCATGTGCACTGGGCGCCAGCACAACGGTGGGGCACTACTGAACAGTTGATTGCTGTATGGCATAGCAGCTCATACAGTGTGTCTGCAGCTAGTCACAGCTGTCCTGCTAGAACATCTGATGGGTAAGCTGACTTTTATTTTGCTGTGCTATCTCACAGATCCATTATAAATCCAACATGTGGAGTTTATTAGGGGGCAGAGGATGTATATATTAATTGTGGTATATAAATTGTGGTAGTGTGTGTCATTTCCAGAACAATAATATACACATATATGTGCTTTATATAGTGTGCAATATCCATAGAGGGAACATTTAGAGACCGTTGACATATTTACTAAACTGCAGGATTGAAAAAGAGTGAATGTTGCCCATAGCAACCAATCAGATTCAAGCTCTCATTTTCATTTTACATATTGGAGAATGTGAGCTAAAATGTGATTGATTGCTATGGGCAACATCTCCACTTTTCCCAACAGTTTAGTAAATTTATGTCCATGTGTGGATGAATTTCAGAAAGGGAGATGCGTATTGCAGAAGAGGCACAAGTAGGGAGGTGTCTCTACAGAACTTCAGTCCATTACGCAAGTCACCAAGAGAAGAACCCAACCCGTATCGTGTCATTCAGTTCTCTGACACAATACGGAAGAATAAAGTTGGAGGGCGCTGGAGCATTTTATCTGTTCTGGCGCCATTAAATCAAGATACACCTCTGGTTAGTCTATATAGACTGATTTTATATCTTTATTTTATGTCACATATGCGGGTTTAGTGATATGGAACAAGCAGTTTATATGTAACTTAGAACTAGCCATAAAATCTCTGCATTATTTATCAACTTTTGGTTTAGCAAACAACTGATCTCTTCTCTAAACCACATGATACCAGTGTTGCCAACTCTGTAGTAAAAACAAGCAAGTGAAAATTGAAAAACCAATTAAAAAAAGAGCTTAAATCATTTCCCCCAAAAAGGCCACTAACCACAAATTACACCACACAAAAAATTGTGTTTTTACAAATCTGTATTTTAATATATTCTTGCCCATATAATCTATTGTTGCAGTTTAAAGTATAAATGAACTCTGATCATTTGGAAATCATATAAAGATTTCATTGCTTCTAACAATAGAGCGACTGATTTGACTTTGCAAATCTATTTACATTCCATATTGGTAGTACATGTAGGTATATGTTATTAGCTTTTTTATTAATGAATCATTGATTTATGTTTTGACCTCAAAATGTAGGCAAAGCAGTCTATAAAACGATATACAGCATATATATATCATACTGGGCTAAGGGTGAAAACTTATATACCTACCTCATTAGTAACTGGCATTAGCATCTGCTGAACAATGCATTTTNATAACATATTAAGTCTGCTGTATTTTTATAAAGTGCTCTGCTGCCATAAAATACAGCAAATGAATCAATAGGAGCCACCTCAGCACTTAAGACTAACAAAACAAAATTTATGTTAAGAAAAAATTTACTCTGTTGAATTACTGAATAAGGTTTGGTTGTAAAATATTTCATAATTTTTGACAGTTGATCTATACACTTTTCTTCACATAATATTATAGATTACATATAAATTACATATAAAGGAAAGAATCCAGACCTGATTGCAAACTCTTGCCTGGCAGTAAGAGTCTGCAAGGAGTAGATACAGTGCACTTACTGTAGCTGTAAGTCATGTTTATTTAAATAGTTAACATAATTTTAACTGAAATGCTATCTATTTCATCTGAAATGCTATCTATTAAATCTATTTCAAGGAATGTCTTTTTATCTCTCATGTTGAGATCCCTTTGTACATTGTTTATGTATATGTTCTTTGAGTGTTAATAGTTTACCCACTCATTCACCTTTTTACTTACTACATACATGGCATTAAATCCTATGTTACATTCCTCAGGGTGAGATTTTAAATTGAATAGGATGAAAATGAGGTGTGATAGCCTAGTATAGCTACCAGTATGCTTGCAGGCACTGATTGTTGAAAACAAGTTTTACTTGCTTACATAAAATGCTTTCTTACATTGGCAATCCATTTCTAGAGGCAACTGTTGTCCTACTGNCTGATGCTACCATTGGAAGGTTTTATACTTTTTGAAACTTTTCAACTTCTTATCTGACATGTCCTTTTTATTTTTTTAAGTATAACTGGCTATTGTAATTTTGGTCACAAGACTGGATGAACCATAGATTTGATAAAGCATACTATAATGTTTTCTGTTTTCATTTGTTGGTAATAAAGGGAGTATGTTCTTATAAGCTGGTACTTTTTAAACTATCAATACTTGAGGGAGAGTCACAGTTCTGCAGGCAGCGGACCTGAAGGGCGACTTCATGATGGCGGACCATAAAGTAAACAGAGCGGAATCGGAGGCCCCCCTCGCAGCCTATAAAGGCAGCTCTGGCGGGACTGAATTCAGTGAGTGGTGAGGTCATGTTAGACGAAGATGATGGAGCAGCGGCTGAAGAAACTGGTGTGATCAAAAGAGAGCAGGGCAACGCAGAAGACTGCAAGAACAGGAGGGAAAAGGCTGGGTTCAGCAAAGAAGAAAGAAGAGAAACTAGAAGCCTATGTAAAAGGGACAAATCACTTCACCTGAGTCAGTGCTAGTGTGCGATCACACCCACATCACGGAAAGGCTGCAATCTTTACAGTTGGCCCCTAAAAAGGCATGTTTGTGTCCTAAGGGTTCCAGCAACTACAGACAAGAGAGTAGCCTAAAACTTTATTCCACTGCCCATTCTACATAAACATCAACTCTAACAGGTGGAAAGATACAGACCATCTTAAGTTTCCTAGTTCTACTGTTTACTGTAATAATAATAAACTAACAAATTGTTCAAATTAAAGTAATAACCATACTAGTGTGTTACAGGACCGTTAGAATTGCGAATTGACCCCTCCCCCCACCCCGAAGTCAGTACTGTCATTTTTATCCCTTTATAAGCCCCTCCATGTAAACTTGGAGTAAGGCAGGGTTGCCAGCATCAGGGGTTGGAGATTGCTGTCCCCAGGTCTGTTGGCCATATCGCAAGACTTCTATGAGCAGGAGGGGCTCAAACACTTCTTTATCTTCCCTCTCCTTCTATCCTCTCTTCCTCCCTCTTTCCTTTTTTTGAGTCTTGAAGGCCGTTCCAGTTCATTGGTAAGTGTACTGTATATTGGTATGTGTGATAGCACTAAGGGAATAGGAAAGGCTACGACTACCAGCCCTAAGTAACAGCCACGCTTGACATGATCTTTGTACCTGGTTTTACGAGCAGTAGAGGGGGGAAAACTCCTTTGTCTGGGTATGTGTCCAGAAATCTGCCTTAAATTCACCATACAGAAGCAGATCAGCATGTTGTTTTGTGCTACTAGCACCAAAATGTCNTTGACGTGTTTGTCTTTCGGTTGGTTGGATAAACCTTGCTAATTATTTTATTCCTGTTATTAGGAATTTGATTATCACATATTTCCTTAGAATTGGTGTCAAGTTAATGTACATTTGATAATAAGTTTTTCTTACACTTTCACGCTTACATTCTACATTAGTATGAAAAAAAAGGCATAAAAATACATGTTTACTTATTTATAAATATTAATTATAAATTCATCATGTTTATTATGTTCCATTGATACATATCTCTCATTAACTGCCCAGCATAGACATAAGGATTAAGAACATAACTAACACAGTTTTGATCCACTGTGATTTAATTAAAATGAACTAATTATCCAGATTACATAGATATAGCTGTTATTAATTACATATTTCTTAATTCTTTAATTGAAAAACATATTTTCATGGATTATGTTTGCTTTAATTATAACACAATTTAAATATATATGCAGTCAAAGATACTGAGGACCCAGTAGAGGTGACCAAATAAACAATGTAAATCTAAGACAAGAAGTAATAACCACTTATCTGCTGGTCAGACCAATACAATAACAGTGTAAAAACACTAGTCTGAGTGATCAAGATGTCACTAGGTTGTTCCCATTAGTATAGAGCAGGATGATGGAGATATCCTTAATTACTGGGCAGTGCATGGGCACTATGAATTGTCTGCAGTGATCATAGTTTTATGTTGTTCACTTGGGTTAACAGTGAACAACAGTGTTAAAAACAAAATCCTGTTGCTACCCCACAAAGCCGTCAATAATACTGCACCCACATATATATCCTCACTTATATCAAGATATATCCCAGCTTGTTCTTTAAGATCTTGACAGAATATAAAACAGTCTTCTACACTAAACAAATGCTCTGATTCATAGTTACAGGACTTCTCCCGGGCTGCACCCACTCTCTGGAATAATCTTCCTTGCCTGTTAAGACTATCCTCTACTCTCCAAACTTTTAAGCTCTCACTTAAAACATATCTATTAAAACAAGCATATAATATGCTTCAACCAACTTAACATGTTTTACTCTACTAGTTACTCTCAATTTCTGCTACTAATACTGCTGTGTGACTGGATCATACAGAGCATAATAAATAGCACTTACCCCTATGTATCAATCACCATTGTGTCTGTTACCACCCAGTCATGTCTTATTGATTGTTAAAATTGTATAACGTTACATAATCTGTTGGTGCTATATAAAAATCTGTTAATGAATAAATAAAACAGTGTGTGATATATTGGTATCTGGAATAAATAGCAGTTTTTTGAGATTTCAGAATCATTCCTCCAAGGACGTATTATGTATGAAGGAGGTTTCTTTTTACTTACGGCCCTTCCTTCTGTACATATTGATATTTTTATCTGTTGTCAGCATTAGTGGACATGTCAGTGTTCCGCATCTACGGTGTATACCAGGGGTATGAAATACCGGCACTTCTCCCACTGATGTAATTGAAAAACTACAAATCTCCATTGACTTCCATTATCTTCAGTGTTTTCATACCCCCACTTCTAAATCTCCATACCACCACTTCTAAATTTCCACTTCGACCACTGATGTAAACTATTAAATTATTGGGGTGATCAATTAGCTGGTCAGCCAGGTATAATGTGTACCTGGCATAAGACATAACATTCACAGGTTATGTCCTCAACCTGAAAGTTTAACTTTTTCAGGTTAACTTCAGTCTCTCTCGAACTGGAATGTTTTATATGTTGATTAATGTTATCCATAGAGGGGCTATATGTTCACATTTTAATCCATTAAATAATGCTGTGGGGTAATGAAGTTTTTAGAAACAATGATATGATTTATAGTGGAAAGTAACGGAAATCATTTGGATATATGGAATTCATTAGCCTAATGCATTGATCTGCTGTTTTTCAAAATGCCAAGTTAAAGCACTGCTTTAATTGTACATTTGCATCTAATCTATTTTTCACTTGATTGATATTACAGAAAAAGTAATTAAAATGTGAAGTCTGTTGAATAATTATTAACTCTTTTGTATTGCTGGGCCTTACCTGAAAATACTCAGCCTGTCATTTCCATGCAATGGATCCAGGATAGTTTACATTTATTTAGCTAAAGGAAAGGCACGCTTGATAAGAAATACTCAAACTATTTTGACATTCGCATTGTTTTTATTGTATCTGCAGGGTAAGTTGTTGCTGATTATTCAGCTGGCTTACCGGTTTTTCAACCATGTGAATATATGGGTTACTAGACTTTTGAAACTAATAGTAAAAGGCAATGTAAAAAAAAGTCTCTTTTATTTGAAGCATTACATTTTCAAATCCTACTGTTGTAGATTTTTCAAGGGAAATTTTTTAAAACTGACAATAATGGAATCTGTGTTAAATTGTTGTTGATTTGGTGTTTTGTAAATACATTAAATGTGGATATGTAAATACATACTAGAAGGTTTAAAAAACACTGTACAGTGTATAGCATCATGGTTAACAGCACTGAGTCCCATAAACTGCAAAATGGCTATTGCCGAGTCTCCCCCTTTCCCAAACCTTCCCATCACCAGAGACAATGAAGACTCAGAGACTTGAATTGTGGTTAGACAAGGGGTACCTATCCATTGAAATTAGACTTAATTAGCATTTCATTGCTATAGATTAATTTTAAATGGGCTAGAAGAATACGTGGCAGCAAAAGCAGTTGAGGTCAGTGAATTTATGCTAATAGTAATAACTAACGATTTAGAATATATTTTAGTAAAATTGCAAATGTGCTACAAGGTTTTCCTTACTCTTTTCTACTACCTTTATAGGTACCTGGGTTCCATAGATGGTTACAATTCTGCTAAACATACACTATACCGTACAGATTGTTGCCGTACAGATCGGTGAGAGCATTAGAATTGCTCAATGAGATCTTGCTCATTTTCAATTCAAATATACATATAATTAAGTATGCATATATATGTATATATAAGTATACATTTTTAACTATAGAGATATATGCAGTGTGCAGCCAGGAAGAAAGTTCAGTGAAAGCCGCTTAAAGCTCAGTTGTTCTAAGACTTGTTCTCCCAGCTGCTGTGCCGCTGGATCATTGTGCTGCTGAATCTTAGTTTGTGTTTCACTGTTGCTCCGAGTGTACACCTCTCCNAAAAGAGAGAAGGGGAAATGTACACTGCAAAGTGAAGTCGAGGTTTAGTTTTTTTAAGAATAGGTGGGATAAGTGTGTGCTTAAAGTGGAAGGAAAAGATTCCAGTGGAGAGGAATAGGTTGTCAAGGTGGGCAAGATGTGAGCAGGTGGTGAGAGTAAGAGACCTAATGACTTTGGAGGTAATGGGCATGTAGTCAAGTGGGAAGACCAAAGAAGGGAGGGGATTCTTCAGCCGAAGGGGGTTCAAAAGTAGACAGTGGGTGTTGGTACGGGGAGAGAGATAATGGAGTTATGCAGAGTTGAGGTGCAAGGTGAGGAGAGGGAGGATGCAGTGTCTGAAGAAGTTAATCTTGAATTTGAAAATTGATGGAGAACGCAAAGGCAGAGATGGCGGAGGAGGGGGATAGAGGACACTGTTGAAGGTGGCAAAGAGTCAGCAGTGAATGAAATATTAATGGATGAGAATAATAACAACATTTTTGGTGAGACTGAGGATGGAACTTTAAATGGAGAGGTGGATGACTTTGAGAGGTGCTTAGCAGCATGGGAGCATCTTTGCAGGAGATGGGTGAGTGGCAATGGTGGGGGTTGGAGTGGCAAATTGAGACCTGGGAGGGCAGGTGGTATCAAGGGCGAAGGAGAGAACATCATTGTAGAGGTAGAATGGTTAGCATGAAGGAATTGGGTGCGAGAAGGGGTTTGAGAGAAGAGGAGAATGCTGAAATGTCAAGAGAGTTCAGGAGAAAAATGTGTTTAGGAGAGGTGGAAAGAGAGTGGGAGAAGGTGAGGGAAAAAGAAATAAGGTGATGGTTGGACAGAGGAAAGAAGGAAACGAGAATTCAAGAAGGGTGCAGGAGCAGGAGAAGGAGAAGACAAAATCAAGGGAATGGCCATGGTTGTGGGTAGGGGCAGATATTTACTGTTTAAGGCATAGAAATTTAGAGATGCTGGGGACAGAGGGGATTTCGATGGGGATTTTGAAATCTCCAGGGCTGATGTGGGGCTTTCAGAGGACAAAAAGTAGGTTGAGCCATGATGCCATGATGTTGTCAAGGAAATGGGAGCAGGGGACCAGATGGTGGTAGATGACGGCAACATGGAGGTTGAGGTAGTAATAGAGGTGGATGTAGTGGAAATTGAAATAAGAGAAGATGATGTAGGCTCAGGGGATAACATTAGAGTTACAGGAAGGGACGAGTAAGGCGGCCACAGCATTAAGAAAACACAGTAAGAAAACCTAGCATTAAAAAACTCATTCAGTTATTTATTTTCATCAATAGCCCTGCATAATAGTGGCAACTGCTACTATGCCTGACTTTTTATTAATAAAAAAGAGTGAATGGAGACAAAAGAGCAGAGACTACAGCCCTATGGTGTTTTTTTGTCCTGAAAAAAAAAATAAGACATTGTCATATAATTGGGGAAACATGATAGTATGCCCTGCACTTAGCGTCACATACCGGTAGTATGCCCTGCACCTCACACAGTATGCCCTGCACCTCACACAGTATGCCCTACACCTCACACAGTATGCCCTGCAGCTCACATAGTATGCCCTGCACTAATCCTCACCCAGTATGCCCTGCACTTATCCTCACACAGTATGCCCTGCACTTATCATCACATACCGGTAGTATGCCCTGCACTTATCATCACATACCGGTAGTATGCCCTGCACTTATCATCACATACCGGTAGTATGCCCTACGCTTATCCTCACATACCGGTAGTATGCCCAGCACTTTTCCTCACATACAGGTAGTATGCCCTGCACTTAATGTTTCACCAATGAGTATCTGTTCCTGCCCATTGTGTTAATGGCATGATGGTATAAAAAAAATTACCAATATATGAGACCTTTGCTGCATACCATACTAAAACATACTTAAAATTTAGTATACATATCAGACAGTATTTTTGTATTTCCTATTTTAGCATTTTATATACAAGTATACATGAATTTGTTGCATTGTGTTATTGTTTGTCTGCAATTTCCTTAAACTTCTCTCCTTATCAAAATGTATGTCAAAATAAAAGCTAATTTGAGGAAGGTGCTAAAATATTTCTTCTCAGTTTGTCATATGCCATATGAATGTAGAATATATTATCAATCTGCAATAGCAGTGTGCATGTCAGCATGCTAAAGAAGCCANGGGGAAAAGATGGGGGGTGTTTATTTACTGATCTGCTTCATAAGACGGCAGATCAGTGCGTAAAGTTAAGGTGGCTCATACATGTTAGGGGAGAGAGAGGAGAATGAACTCCCCTCTCTCTCCCCCTCTCTCGTGCATAGAGACAGACATGTATATGAGTATCTGGATGTATGCAGGACTGGTTTTGGTCCAATGTCACAAGCGGGACACTTAAGGGTGAATTGAGCACTCTTAAATCCCTTCGGCATGTTGGAAAGCGAGATGGAGTGATCTTCTGTCATACCTTTAGTACTTGTTTAACCATGTTGCAATCCTAGATGTGCAAATGGAGTTGATTTGTTGGAACGGACAGAAAATACTTGGTATTTTTGTACACATAACAAACCATTTATGCTTCCACTGGATGCATTCACATAAGAGAGCATTATGTCAAAGTATTTTGACACATATTTTTCCCTTTAAAGTATAGAGATTTTATATGTGTTAGCTATGCTAGGGATTTGTACAGACATAGCTTAATCTAGGTAGGGAAATAAACAGCCCCTAGCTACCATAGGTGAAACATGTTTTTACGATAATTATTTAACAAGCCGTGTTGTTTCAATGCTGGCTATGTGTTATATTGAAAAGGGATTATACTGTATTAGCTCCTGCTGCCTATGTGAATATAATATTGTATTTTCTTATTCTTAACTATTGACTTGATACAAATAATTTTCCACTATTTGGCTGATTGTCCAGCTACAGTGTATTTCTTATTTCAATATTTGCAGTAGTAGTGTAAGATACTTTGGTGGTTTTTCCAAATGCTTATAATGCATGCAGCGTATACTAGAACTATGGAGATGGTGCAC
>JABWIB010003954.1:8426-22750 GCA_016617825.1 Platyplectrum ornatum
CTGGTCAGTATCTGTGTGCAACATGCAACAATAAAGTATTCTCCCTGCATGCACACACTGACATTCATTTTACCCCCCCTGCAATTCAACATGGTTTTACCCACTTGATCGTAAGTTTAATAGTACGTAAGTCTGGATCTGGTCCAGTGCTTTATAGTGGACCAGCAGTTCCCAAATAGCAATTGTGAGCAATGCCCTAGGACGTCATGAAGGAACCTCAGAGATAACAGAGGGTACTATGGTTTGGGACAGTCTGGAAACTGCTCATCTATTCAAATATTATATTAATTATATTATATTATACAAATATTATATTATACAAATAATTTCAAACTACTGCATTTCATTCAAAAATGACTGCAAACAAGTTTGGTAAATGCTTCCATAAAATGTTACAAAACATACATCTGTACTCAGTCTGACAATGTATAGGAAAATGTAAATACACTTTTCTCTAGGGGGCAATTAAGGAACCCTGAACGATGTTGACATTTAGTGGTTTTTAATGGATTATCCATCATACTTTGATGTTCTCATGCTATACATATATTTTACTCAGATGGCAATTATTAAACTAATGAGTCTTCTTCTATATTCCCATAGTCAGCCCATATTCACATGGCAGGTTTAAAAATATCAATGACATACTGGATTAGCTCCTTATTCTAGCCTGTCTACACATATTGGGGCTGGTCCAGAGTTTGGGAGTAAGGGTAAGATAGGTGCAAGTGTACACCTGGACAACTAAAAATTGAACTGCAGGGTTAAAAATCTCAATAACAATGTTCAAACATTAAAAATTGCACTACAGGGGAAGTCAAGTAATAAACTGTGAAATAGAAAATAGAGTTGACTCAACTCTAATGTACAAATTAAACATAAAGCTATGCAGTATGTGTGTTTTTGTGTTTTCACTGCACACAATAAAATTCAAATTCATATGCACCCCTCATATTGCATATGCATTGGATTAGGGTAACACTTACACCTAAACAAAGTTCAACTCTGGATCAGCCCAATCAAACGCATATATATCTATGGCACTCCTATTGTCAACATTGCTCTATATATATATATATATATATATATATATATATAGTAGAAAAACAGGAAAAAACTGCTGTCATAAACTATACGCTTTTCCTGGCATTCTTTGTATAAATGCTCCCCATCAGGTTACGTGATGTTCAGTAAACCATGCTACTCACATCAGTTCTGTCGAGGCTGCATACACTGATGGCATCATCCTGGTCCTGGGAACTCTGCTTCCTTTTCCTCTGTAAAAAACAAAAAAACAAAATGCAAGTTTAAGATCAGTCATCAGATTTAAGATCAGCTGAATGCTGACATTTATATTTAAAAGACTCCAGTGTGTAGAGAGCGCCAGTAACCCTATGCATGAAGCTGGGAATACACGGTGACCATTAATGCTTTGATCTTGAAAAGATTAGCCAGGGGTATTGTAAAGGTGGCTACTTACTATGATGGACTCGAGAGTGGTGTAACTACTGTGTGAGTTATGGGTGAAGCTGCTACAGGGTACAGAACACTTATACAGTGCTCAGTTTATAAGTGCTGAACGTTGTTTATAATTACATTGCCAGCAGCTGAAAGCATAGCGCTGTCCTCTGACTGAGTGCTGTCTCAGCTACCAGCCTCTGACAGCTGTCAGTGCATGCACAGAGCGGTTGGCAACAGCACTACGCTTGCACCAGATAGTGTCAGTTAACCAGATCCAGACATTGCGTACCATTGACTTACACACAACTTGCTCAAGAGTGGGCAAAACCATGATGAATTTCAGGGGTGGGAAATTTCATTAGATGCAAACAGTATTAGAGTTGAGAGATGATGTTTCCAGCACAAGTGTAATAACAGTGTAACAGTAACGCTGGTCAGTATCTGTGTGCAACATGCAACAATAAAATATTCTCCCTGCATGCAAACACTAACATTCATTTTACCCCCCTGCAATTCAACATGGTTTTATCCACTCTTAAGTAAGTCAAGTAACATGTATGTATCTTCACTGTCATTTTTTTTAGGGGTTGGGGAATTAACTTAAATTTAAAGATGGATGCATTGAAAATGCGTTAAGATTTACTCATGGACAAAATGATAGTATGTATATGAATAGATTTATAATGGAAAAGCTGACAATGCCAATATGTTGATTATATTATTTTTTTAAATTACAACATCACAATACTATATGTAGGTGCCAGAGGCATGTACTTTTACATTTGGTTAACCTTCTGTATGTACATTATGTACATGTGTGCCTCTAAGGCAGGGAGGACAATGATTCTACCGGCTGTTGCAAAACTACAAGTTCTCTGAGCTCTGGTCAATATTCCTGGTCGGAAACAGTAGCAGGATGTCTGCAGCTCAACTCCGTATCTGTCCCTAAAGAAAAGAGTAACTCTAAACTGAACAGGAGGAGCGGGAGCAGAACCTGGATGCATACAGATGCTATTCACACATCATAAGCTGAACAGACTGGCATCTGTAAAGTGCACAGATAACACCAGACGTATGGAGCGATGGGTGCAATGGAACAACAATATACAGCAATGTCAAACGTCAGTATTTTTGTTAATGTCGACAATTAGCGAGTGACGTTTCTGAACGGAAAGGAGCTCATGTTTTGCCATAAAATGTTTTTTATTGGCTCTCTGGGAACACTCCTTTCCATCCAGACAATGAGAAAATCCATTTTACACAGGCCATTTAGCTGTCTCTTGGGATACGCATGAGGAATCAGATATGGGGTAGGTCAGGTGCTCTCTGCTTTTGCAGCTGTCATCCTGAGTATTGTGCTAAAGAGAAACCAGGTACCTGTGGCCATAGGTAATTTATCATTTTCCATTTGCTAAAGAAATAAATGTAAATCTTCGTCAGGTTAGTCTATCATTATAGGAAGTTATGCACAGACATATGAAGAAGCATATGAAATATTTAAGTAGTATACCATATTTCACTCACAAGAGCCCCTCAGCAAAGTTTATTACAGAATAATAGTTTGGAGGACACACCTATACCCCTATGGCAAACCAACTGCGATTTAAGTCTTACATAAGGGCAAATATATATATATATATATATATATATATATATATATATATATCCATCCCATGCTACGATTATACTCATATACACCCGACTTTATGCTCAATGAATCAGATCCAGACGTTACATACTATTGACTTATGCGCGACTATTGAGTGAGTGGGTAAAACCATGTTGAATTGCAGGTTTGCATGTTAGTGTGTGCATGCAGGGAGAAATCTATGCATTTTGCACACAGATACTGACCAGCGTTACTGTTACACTGTTACTGTGTTGTTGGTAATTCATGCATAAGTCAGTAGTACGTAACATTCTGTATCTGGTTTAATGACTTATCCCACAAGTGTTTGTACATCCAGGCACATCATGACAATACTTGATTTTATTAATATGGACATAACTAGAAACTTACGGCCTGATGCACATTTAAGACGGTTAGGAGTAGGGGTCCGGAATCAGGATCCGGCTGTGTGTCCATAAACTACACTGCGTTCACAGTGCCAAGTCTTTTTAAAACTTTATAAAGCTACTCATATGAGGGTTATCTTTTATTTATCTCATACAGAAGTTATTACAATGTTACACTCATAACATGCAGTTTTTATCGCTCTTTAATGCAAAATAGGGAAAATACCTGGTTTCATACATCCAAACAAATCCATTGAATTGGACGAATACACCCACTTAATGGATATTTTTATGATGTAAATTAAACTGATAACATTTATAACATTATTAGATATTACCAGGGTTAGGGGGCAAAGATTTCAATATTTTCAGTATAACTTCCTCCAATAGGTGGAGATATAGCTCTCTTCCCTAGAGCATGTTTGCATATTTAAATTTGAATGGAGCAAGCATGGCCTATAAGAAGACTCCATACACCGTAATGGTGCTCTCCTTAAGGAGAATGTCTGTCCCTGTAGAGCAGTATAGCCCTGAAACTCACTGGCAACAAAGCCTGGTATGTGATGTCCACCATGTGACCCCACGTTCACCTCTGTCCAGTCCTGAAAACTCCTCTATGTGCTACTCCATCTACACATTCAAATTTTCCCTATTTATTTTATAAATGTATTTAAACATATTATTTATTTAAACATTTTTTTGCCCCCTCTCCTATAAATTACCCAAATGCATTCCATTTTGCATGCATCTCTCTGCTGAGATTGGGTATAGCGGATGCGTGTGCATTGAATATGCTAATACCTTACACAAGACACTGCAACAACTCTCATTCATACATCAATCATCTCCTGAATTGATTATTGTAATGCTCACCTAATTGGGCTCTCACGTTATAAAATCCCTTCGCTCTATATTACATGCAGCAGACTGATCTTTGCAAAACGCTCTTCCAGTGCTGGTCCGCTCTGCCAGTCTCTATATTGATTCTGTAAAGTACAGGCAACCAAATACAAAATCAATCAAACACAGCACCCATATACCCAGTTACAGGACTTCTCCTGGGCTGCACCCACTCTCTGTAATAACCTACCTCACCATAAACACTATCCTCTACTCTCCAGACTTTTAAGAACTCCCTTAATACTCATCTGTTTCATCTGACAAGCTTACCAAGTCCTCAATCTACATTACATTTTTCTACCCAACTTATAACTAATCTACCTCTCAGTTCACCTTTCTATATCAACTTGGGACATTTTTTATACATACTAAGGATACTTTTATTGTATTGTGTATTGTAATTGCAGGCAACAGTGGTGCCACACTCTCTGTCAATGGGAATAGGGAGCCTCCGGGGGCGTCAGAACAAGGGGGTAGTTGGGAGTTTGAAGGTCCTGCTGACAGAGCATGACATATAAACATTAGTCTCTCTAATACCATGTTCACATTATCTCAAATTATCTTTTTTTATGAAAAAGCCGGCTGCAGTGAAAAATCCAGCTCCTAAACTCAGTGTGAACGCTCCATTTACAAAAAGCCAGCTCCTGAAAGTTGGTGTTCAGAGCCTGCTTTTTAGGGGTTTTGCCCTCCTATCCGGCTTTTTCAGTTAGTGTGAACACTACATAGCTGGCTTTCCTCTCCCATTGTGTTTGTGCAGTGCTGATTGGCTCACACAGTCAGCTGTTTCCAGCACAATACTGCCTGTCTCTCCCTCTTCCCCCCTCCCCTCATGTAAACAAACAATCACAGCCAATCACAGCACATTTTCTGAGTAATGCGTACTGGTAGCAAAAAGCAGGGTTCAATGTGAACAGTGCAGACCCAGCTTTTTTACAAAAAAAAAAAAGCTGGCTTCTTCTGCTAATCTGAACAGTCCTTTTTTCAAAGCCCCTCCAATTTCCCCGGATCTACACCCCTGCTCTAAACCCAGCTTTTTCAAGGCTGGTAATCTGAACGTGGTATAACACTGATATTGTCCTTACTGGAAATAGACCACCCCTCATCATCCAGGGGGTCAACACAAAGGCACTGTTTGGAGGAACAACAAGGTCAATTCACCCTAATGCATTATTGTTGGTATATGAAGAAGTGTTTGTATTCTGCGACTGCCATGAATATTGTGCATCCCCCTCCATGTGTATAAAGGTATTAATTGATGTGATGAAAGACTGATATTTCAGTATTCTGATTGTGTTAAAAGACAGATACCCCATGCCACTTAACTCTGTTGGTATACAGGTTACCGGTTCAGGCTGTCAGTGAACCTATCTATCTATAACTAGCAGAGACAAGGGATCCTGTCTTAGTACATTTGATCTGACTCGGCTCTGTTGAGACATGCCATTGTGTAGTATCCTGAGTTCAAGGCGCCTCTAGGCACACCACCAGCAAGAACATTTCTCTGGTCTATGCGCTTCTACTGACAATACTTAATAATGTGGAGTTGAATCCAGCCCACTCATGCCAGCAAAGAATTACTGATAGGAGCTGTCTCTTCTTGATGAGATGCAGTATACAGTACTGCTGACAGGTTATAGATTATACCTGCAAGGAACAGAGAAGATAAAAAGCAGCTGAATCCCGTAAAATCTGGAGTAAAAAAAACAAAAAAACAAATATATACAAAATAAAAAGATCCTTGTTCACAAACTTCTTTATGTATTTGTTTGTAAGTGAGAAACTGGTATCTTGTTCTACCAGACTGACATGGGGAGTCCTGTCTGAGAAATAGTGTATGTTATTTTGAAAGATCAGCAGTACAATGCTTTACCCTGTTGTATGGAGAGCCATCCTGTAGGGGGCGCCTTACTTCTTTGCAAGATTAAAACATAGGGCTAGATTAAAGGAAAAGTTAAGATGCCTAGGGCCAGATTCAGATTTGAATTGCAGAAAAGGTAAATTGAATTCATTGCAATCAGTATTACAGCTAACACTGGTCAATATATCTGAATGTTTCAATTCCCGTGACTTTAAAATGTAACATGCAGGAGCCAGGCCCAAGAGGGCGAGCATATAATGTACATTGTAATAAGAAGCCCCGTCCACTAGCGATTCTCAGAGTCGGAAGGTATTACTTAAATCTACAATGTGCTCCCACATACAACGTGATTGCGCAGCGCAGGGATACGAAAGAGATCTAACCTGAAGATGCGGAAATCAATGAAACACAAAACTATGAATCCGTACATCATCATCATTATTATTCTTTTGTCATATTAAGAGACTTTACAGTACTGGACACCCCTCCCCATCAATCTGGAGTTTCTTAAGAAACGTTAAAAAGATTAAGTGATGGAAACATTAGATTCTGCCAAAGAAATCCCCCTTTCACCAAATGTCGACGAAAGTCATTACTGGCAAAATAATTGTGTAGCAGACGTCTCGAGTTTTATTGGGTAGAGGAACTGGCACATACACTTTGGAAAATACAAGTTTAATTTATTAAGACGTAATTACATCTTCCTAACAAATTTTAGTTTTATAGGTTTCTCTGGCAGACATGTATTGAAAGGAATAATGTAAATCACCTGGGAAAATATAGTATGATGGTAATAAATGTTTGGAGTTTGGAAAAATAGGTGTTTATTTACCAAGGGATATATAGGTAAAAAACATATTCAGGTATTCAGGTGCATGATTGCAAATCAGTTTAGGACATAGTTTATAGTCTTTAAGATGTCTCAGACACCTGCACAGACCCATGAATAAGGCTTTCCCATGGAAGTCTGCGTGTGTAAGGAAATCGTATGGTATTTCCAGGGGGAACAGCCGGGGGGGCTTTAGAAATGAGGGCGAATAATTTTAGTTGAATGAATAATTTAAGTTGGGTTCTGGAGATTATATGGACTCAATGAAGAGATTTATTGAATGAAATATCCAGGGACAATGAAACTTACAACTGTGGGGGTGATAGGGACGAGATGAGACCTGCGTGTCTAGAACCATAGAAAGTGACGGCAGATAAGAGCCACATGGCCCATCTAGTCCGCCCAGTGGTGTAATTAAAACTATACTGACATTAGTCAATTCTCAATTTTGCTTGGGATTTAGTATACCCTTATATTTATCCCACGTATGCTTACACTGCTTTCTTCTATTATTCTCCACCACTTCTGACAGGAGGCCATTCCACTTATCAGCTACTATTTGAACCTTAATGAGGTTGCAGGTCGTGGTGGTTATCTTAAGGCAGGAATAGATGAAGATCTATTTTTGTATCTATCATTTATGTTTTGGAATACAGCAGCTGCCTCCCTAACCACTATTTAGTAAAGCCAAGTGTAAAACCAAAGTGTAAATAGAGCGAGAGGATTTCAAAGGAAAGCATTAGTAGTGTGAAATTGTGGTATACAGTGGTAGTTTATGGTAAATTAACCACCGATCAGATAATCAGAAGAAAAAAAGTATAATGTTGTTTTCCACTATAACCAGGGTGGAGATGTCCCTGTAAATGTTCTTTCAACCCCTCCTGGAACATTAGCTGCAGGAGCCGACATACCTTGACGTTAAATCTCAATTTTGTTACAACAAAGCCAGTTCCCTCTATGAAGTATCATGGAACGGCACGGCCACAAACATGTCCTCTATGTACATGTAGAACAACTGTACTATGTACGGTCATGTACTAAAGAAATACCTGGCTGCAGGTGGCGAATGATAAATAGGGGGCACAGACATCCTGTATAAATGTCATGTCAAGAGCCAAAACTGCTCAACATTACATGGATAACACTAAGCTAAATGCTTTATTCGCTTCATCGGGTTCATAAAATTACGCTCAGTCTTGCTAACACTGCTGATCATACGTATCAATTGCCAATGTCTTAGATTGTAAGATGCAGGCAGAAGCCTCATATCCGCCCAGTCTGTTTTTTATTATTATTAACATTTATTTCTAAGGCGCCACATAGTTTCCGCAGCACCGTACATAGTGAAAGTACATTCATAACATGGGGTACAATAACAGATATGAGAATGGATATATACAGGGGGGATGAGATAGCAGGAGGAAGGAGGTCCTTGCTTACATTCTAAGGGAGGGTTAACTGGTTACTACCCAGTTAAACTGATTCAAACTTGGCGACGTATAAGATGCTATATAGAAACCTGTTAAGATAAATAAATAAAATGATAGTAACAATAAATGCCATTTGTTAGGCTATGATCTGCTATGTGGCCACATTTAATTATTCATATAAATGTGAAGTATACAAGGATCTACACACACACACATTGTATATATATATATATATATATATATATATATATATATATATACACTGCATTAATTAACAATTGTGTTTGTACCCGAGAGACATGTTTGTAAACATTACCCAGTCTCTACCTAATGGAGCCAGCGTAATGTTATAATACTAATATTATAATATAATAAACTTCCACAGCCCCCCAGCCTGGAACAGGACAGTAGCGCAGCATATGCTGTATACAGTATTCCGGCCTCGGGGACATGTAATGTAGAATGGCTGATGCTCTGGAGAGAACATCATTCTGCGCGCTGTCTGACTCTCACGTGACGTCACAGGATACTTGTTCTCAGGCTGTGGAAGCATTCAAGTGCCAAGACCCATTTAACCTCTAGCAGAACTGTGTCCCTTGTCGACGGTTACAGCCTTAATACACAGTCAGCATTATTTTAGTTTGACGCTCTACAAATTGGGGTTAATACGCTGCCTAACTAGGGCAAAAAGGCAACTGATGAGTATTTAAATGACGTGTAAATTATTATTTACCTTCTGATGGCTGAAAGAGCGGAGAAGGAATATTCTCTCATTATGGAGTCTGCATTTACAGCCGTAGTCATGAATATCTGGAAGAGGTTTTGAAGGTGACCTCATCACAGACTGTAGACTGCATATGTTATAACTTTCCAAAGGCTATAACATTCTGGCCTCGACACCTGAAACTAAAATGTCCCTGTGAATATATCGTTTCTACCTGTTTCTATGATCATCCAAGTAATTTGCAGCTCATGAAAAGACAATTGGTAAATTTTCACATTATCTGAACATGAAATACAATATTTAGCATTGTGAAACCCAGACCAGAAGCCCGTGTGGGGATGTGATGTAAATCACTGCCTCCAGCCCTGATTTTTACTATGAATGGGTGCGGCTTGATGACACCACGTCCGCCTATTCATAGTAAATGTATGAGTGTTTGCATAAATCACAACCTCCCCCCCCCCCTATGCAGCCAGCTCTTGGTTTCTCTCGCGGTGTGCAGTTTCATATGGGAGAAGACCACCATGAGTATGGGAATCCGCACATAGATCACTACCTTTTGCGTTCCACAATATCTTAGCTTAAATGCAGGACTGGATATTACATAAGGGCTGAAGCATCCCTCACCCTGCCCGCCACCCCTATGCCTACTATGTGCACACACATGCCCCCGCCCGTTACATAAATAGCATACATTACACCCTTGCTTGTAGTGCAAAGAGAGAGTCCAATAAACAGAACCCCTGAAAGGCTTGTTTTCATAAGTAGGAAGATAATTAGAATATGGCAGGTATGAGTAGTGGCCAACATACTCAACAAATTGTCAGTAACATCCATCAGTATTAGCATCAATCAAATAACTGATCTCCTTAATTAGTGGAGTCTGTATGTTGTGGGTTCTAGTTTGCGTCACAATTCGAATCACGCATGCTGGAATAGATATTGCTGAATAGCAGTGGTAGATCAGGAAAATTATAGGCCCATGTGCCCATTATAGGCCCATTGGCTGCACCACTTCACTACTAAAAATATATGAGGAGGAAGAAAGATAAAAGTTCAAGGATACAAATGTGTAACATCAAGGTTGCTGACTTTTAGTTTCTCACTCCCAGATGAAATCAAGAATAGGGTTGGATAGCTACGACCCCTCTGAATGGCAAAAAAAACTGGGATAACTTATTGAGTATAAGCCGGGCCCCCAGTATGTCTGTCTATCACCACTGCAAAAGGCTCATGTCACTCATGTCACTGATGACCCCCATAGGATTGCACTGTCTCTGGTCTCTATATCCAGCTTCTATACATCATCCCCTATATGTCTCTATGGTCTCCCTGTTTCAGGGTTAATATAAGGCATATAAGGCAATGTAAAGCTCCTGTAATCCAATCAGATTCTAGCTCACTTTCATATTACATTTTACAGAATGTCAGCTAGAATCCTAGAGCAGGGCCCGCACTCCCAGTATTGATCTCGGTTTTGCGAAGTAAGTATGTTTGTTAGTACAGTAAGGGTTCACTGGGCGCTTTCGGTACTATCTAGACTTTAAGGTAGAGGATTGCTGGTAGAGCAATTCTTTGAAGGATGAGTGGCCTATCCTACTACGCGCTACAGACCTATGGAACAGTCGAGGGTACCAAAAATAAGACGAAAACCCAGGTCATAGTAATACTACAGGCACGAAGGTTGGAAGTCGCATATTGAAATTAATAAATAGAGGATTTTAAATGTCTGCTTATTAGTTTTACACTTCTGCTTTATACAATGAAATGTCAGTAAGAGCAGTTCTCAGAATAATTCCTTTCTGGAAGGTATTATTAGATACCACCAAAAGTAAAGCGCAGAGTAGCATTAATGTGAAAATGTATTCTTTTTATGTCATACACGTAACATAAGTTCATTATCCTGGATACAAATTCCTGGACCCTCTAGGTCCATGGGTCCATGCGTGTTGTTTACAAAAATGTACTCAATACAAATTTTGTTTACATCTATATACACACACACATACGTACATACGTGTGTGTGTTATATCTGGTGTGAAGACAGTTCATTTCCATTGTGAAGTCCTAAAGGAGTAATCACGAGAAGTAAACATTGAGGAGCAGCGGTACTATGGATGTGCTTGTTGAGGGCACTTCCTCTAGTAAAAATGACGTCTGAAGAAACAGAATGGAGCTTCCTGTTGGACATTAAAGGACGTAATGAAGGGTCAAAGGGAAGTGAAGTTAAGGGTCACCGTGTGTATGTGCTTCTCAAAGGCACTTATGTAAACATTTAAAAATATGTACAGACACACATTAAACACACACATGGTATATCCATTAAAAGCAGTACACATATGGAAGATAAGCTCAGCAATATGCTATATAAATCATATTTAATTATATTGTCCATTTATATACATACCTCCCAACTGTGCCGCTTTCAGCGGGACAGTCCCGCTTTTGGGGGACTGTCCCGCTGTCCCTCCCGACTCGGTGTTTGTCCCGCTAAGGGGGCCAACTTTTTTTTTTCAATCGGATGCCACGAGTCGCGGCAGCAAAAAGGGGCGGGGCTTGGGCGGGGAGGGCGGAGTCTGGGCGTGCCAGGGGAGGAGTCGGGCGAACCTCCAAAGTTGGGAGGTATGTATATATTAGATATATATTGTTGATGTGTCGCCTGTGGTTAGGCTACAGTGTCTCTCAATATAGTACAAACTTGAGGCCACTTTTTGGCCCTAAGGAGCATGGCATGAACCATATTTCATCTTTTTCCCAAATTCTTGGGAGAGTTGGCAAACCTGGGTTTGTGGCAAGTGAGTTAATGCAACTCACTGCATCAAGCCCTGAGTGGTACTAAGGATGGGCAGTGCTTGATGATCCATGCTACTATACGTACAATACGTACTATTGATCTTACGAGCGAGTAGGCAAAACCATGTTGAAATGAAGGGAAGGTAACTTTTATCAGCAAACAGTATTAGAGTTGAGAGATGTATAATAACAGTGTAACAGTAACACTGGTCAGTATCTGTGTGCAGCATGTAACAATAAAGTATTCTCCCTGCATGCAAACACTGACATTCATTTTACCTCCCCTGCAATTCTACATGGTTTTACCCACCTGCTTGTAAGTTTAGTAATTTTAATAAAGATGGACCAGATCCAGACTTACATAATATTATGATATAATATTGGACTGGGTGTGGAAGTGGAGCTCTGCACATGGGGGCAGGTCTGAGCAGGAGATAGACAGCGCTCAGCACGCCATGAGAAAATACTGTGCACTGTTTACAAATACATTGTGACCAGCTCTGGAACTTGCAGTGTATTCATTCATAGTGTATTGCAGTGTATTCATTCATCAATCTCTGCCACCGCCACACCCAATTACACCCCCTGTAGTTACGCCCCTGGCACTAACAAATATCTTTGCACAGATGGATTTTCATAGCCATATCCATATTTATTACGGCATGAGTCTGGTCGCAGATTGCGGGTTGTAAACTGCGTATATAAAATCTTTAAAACATCATAAAAAGTTTTTTAAAAAATAAAAAAATTTAATATAAATAAAAGTCACTTACACCTGAGAATAAGCCCCTTTGTGAGCTGTGTGGGAGTGGGCTAAATTTATTTAAGTAAAGTATAGGCCAGAAAATTCCCAGAGGCAGATATTATATATCTAGTATAATAGTATAGTATATTAAGTATAATATCGTAGAGATCTGATGTGACAGGCTGCAGGTTCTCGATCACATTGCCCAATAAATAGCATCATAGAGAACGCATGAAGGCACCTAAGGCTGCATTACGGAGATGTCAATGAACACTACTTCTAAGTTTAAATTAAGACATATAGAAAAATGCAAACAAGCAAAAACAAATCAATATTGAACATATAATAATATGTAATAATACGCATCAGGAATGCCATAAAGCAACACATATAGTAAATCAGTTCCAAGGTGATTAATATTGTTTAGATGAACAAATGAAGCCTATAACTGATAGTAATATATTTCTCCAGTGAAGTCACTTGCAATGTAAGTACAATGGCACAATGCCAGCTCCAGAGCACTCACCTGATGATGCACAAAACAGCAGCACCACACCATGAGGCTGCATGAGATGTTATTCCCCGCAGATATTTAATCAGCTCAGTGTCTGAGTGTACAGTAAGAGTATCAGGAGGCTGCAGAGTTCGCAATACAGCTTCATAGTTTCCTTCCAGCTGCCTTGCTAACCCCTCCCAGTGTATAGCCTAAACAGCAAGGCAGGAAACGACTATCTGTGGCTATCAGAAATGTATCATTGAAGCAGATCACCGCTATGTGTGGTTTGTTAAGAGCACTCAATGGGGGAAGACCCATTACACCTTCTGGGACCATAGAACACGCTGTCATGGCTCAATCTCCAGAGCTGTGGTTTGTGTCTGAGATAAGAACGTTAGTCACCAGAGACCACTACATCTGGGCTAGCTGATGTCCTTTGATGCTCCAGGGTGGTAGGTTCAGTTACATGGCCAACATGCAATTAGACAGATAAGGCTTCACATCTCACTTAACTCGCACTGTATTGTGTATCGGCTACTTACATAAAGACTTCTAAAGCCTCTTGCAGGACTTTTGTCTTATTGCGTTGCCTAATGTCATATTTGTGAAGATGCTATCATACATCAAACATGCAATGCATAGACAGGGTTAATGGTAACACCAATATTAAGGGTGTTCAAAAAGTCTCCGATGTATTGCAGCTCCTGGCCAGGGATCACTGCTAACCTTTAAGTCTTAACCACTTGTAAGGATTAAAAAAATGTGGTTTAATGTGCGTTTTTGCACACCAGGGCCTAAATTTACTAAGCAGAGAGATTGAAAAGTGGGGATGTTGCCCATAGCAACCAATCAGATTCAGCTCCCATTTTCAAGTATGTATAACGAAACCGAGAGTTTGAATCGGGTGGAAAATGTGAGTCAGCAATCCTGGTTTAATACTGTTCTAGTTAACAGTAAAGCTGGCCATACACTATAAGATAAATTGTTCCAACCGAAAGATTTTTCAAGAGTGGGTAAAACCATGATGAATTGCTGGGGAGGTAAAATGAATGTTAGTGTTTGCATGCAGGGA
>JABWIB010003954.1:24645-41225 GCA_016617825.1 Platyplectrum ornatum
GGGTTGACACCATTTCCACTGAATGGAGTAGAGTATTGTTACCTACTATGTTTTAAAGGGAAACCCCTTTTCCACTGCAGCGACCTGGGTAAAAACCTGCATTAGTCCCTGGGTAACTTTACCCGGGTTTAATTTCTTGGGACCCTTTTCCACCAAAATAAATCTGGGTCTATGTGCATAAACCCAGCTTTTTTTGTCAGTGAAAAAGGGGTATAAGTCACATATGTGGTAGACAATAGGACATTTCCTGGAGTTCAGTTCAGGTTTTCTTGCTTATAAACAGAGATTCCTTTAAAATGAATAATTTCACCATCCATTTCATACACTGTTAATTGGTGATGACGATTATTAGTATGGGCTTTGACTGTCTTCTAAAATAATTTAACTAATAAATATGCAACCATAATGTGTTTGCTGGTACATGTAGTACTGTTACACATATCCTTCTTTAACATGTTACATAATACTCACCGCTCATCGGAAAAGCTCTAAGCCTAAATTTACTGCAGGATTGGAAATGTGGTGGTGTTGCCCGTAGCAACCAACCAGATTCAAGTTTCATTTTACACACTGGAGAATGTGAGGTTGAATCTGATTGGTTGCTATGGGCAACATCCACACTTTTGCAATCCCGCAGTTTAGTAAATATAGGGCTTAGTGCTTCTTTGTTTTGTGTATATTATTAATGGAAATCAATTTTCATTTAAAAACATATAATAAAAAAGTTTTCATCTGCAGGTCACTGAGACATTATACTTTATAATACTTCCTTCCACACAAGGTGCTTTAGTTATTATTTCTACATGAATGAATAGGAAAGCAGGCTGTGTCCCTCTTCCTGGAAACCCTTTAAGATTTCCGTATACATATCCTGGAGCCTACGGCACATATATAAAGACAGCACAAAATCAAAACCTGTTAATAAATAAATAAAAAAATAAATAAAAAAATTATATATTATATATACACTTCTTATACCCCGTTCACTACCCTGATAAATCTGTTTTTAACGAGCAGTGTTGTTAGCTGTGGACCCTGGTAATTCACAAGCTACCCTGGTCAACACCGTTCACACTGAACCAGGATAGTTAGTAGTAATTTTAGCGGCGTTCACACTAAGCTCACTACCCGGGTAGTTCAGTCAACCCGGGAAGTTGACTGAATTACCCGGGTAATAGCCCTCTGTGTGAACGGGGTATTAAACGTAAAATAAATCATAACTACATAAGAAAATGTATGCTACAGATATTCTTTTTGCCTACACAATTAGTTATCTTGGTTTCAGAAGCTTTTGCTCAAAATAGGCTGTGAACAGGTTGCCAACTAGATACATATTTCTCATGAGAACCACGCTGAAGATATGGGTTTAAATACTAAAAAAGCACATTTTCCATGTCGAAAAAAAGCCTCCAGTCAGTTATTATTATAGAAGCTTTTAATAGTGAAAACTTCTATTTATATTTGGCCAATAACTGTACACAAAGTCAATAACAAACTTTTACACAGAAGTCTACATAAAAACAGCGAGCAGATACGGGAAGGAAAAAAAAAATATTTAGATTCCCAAAAGTCAGACCAAAGGCTAATTTATGGCGCCCTTATAATGTAAGTTACTTTTTCTTTATTTCTTAACTCTTGTAAAATAACACAAATGGGTTTGGTGAAAACAGAATGAAAGAAGAGATATTGATTGCAGGAAGCGTGACTTATCATCACATAACTACTCCAGCCAGGGCCACAAAGAGAAATTCTGGGGCTGGGTAAAGCAATTTGCTGGAACCACCCCGCCGCCCCCCCACATACCCAGCCAAAACTCCCAAACCACCTGCACAGGACGAGCAGACCCCCTCCCGCAAGCATCACATGGCAACACATGATCGGTCACATCCCCCTTTGCCATACCTCCCCAAGCAAATACGTCCCCCCCTTCCCCCTGTAAAAACTGAATGTAAAATTAATTAATTCATTCACTGATTAATTAAAAAAAAAAAAAAAACATGGCTGTCAGCTGATCGATCCGGGCCCTTCCCTGGGTAAATTGTACACCTTTCCCCCCTTCTTGGTGGGCCAGATGCCTACAGAGAGTGGATGGGGATTGATGATAGCAAGCCTCGCCCAACCATAGTGAACTTATTCTTTTTGCTGTGCAAGGGTGGGGCTTCAGGTGTGATTTACACCCTTCACCCAACCCCCATTCTGCTATTGGTTTCTCCCAGGAGGAACCCTTTCTTAAACATTGTCAAACATTAGCTACACTAGTTCATCATTCTATATAGTAACTGACATGACAAAGTGGAAGTAGACGATGCCTGGCCACCTAGAAAGGGCTCCAGCAAATGTTTGGGTGGGGTGCGGCTTGTGTGGCACTCCCCCAATTAGCATCTGTGCTAATTATAATGTAAATCACTATGAATGGGTGGGACTTGATTGCACCAAGCCACACCCACCATTCATGAAGGTATGCTTTTGCCACTCGGGGAGCGGGACTTTGAACATGACTTGCATACATCACACCCTCCAACCCCCCCACACCCAAGCTGCCGATTTGTGGTTTCTTCTGGGAGGGAGGAACCAAATGTCGGCAGCCCGGATGTAGCGCGTGTCTGTATGGATCTAGTCCAGTGACACCTACAATATAAGGTCGGGATTTATTTTATAAGAAGGACCTGGCCTAAAGGATGAAACTAACTCTTGCCCTGGTTTTACAAACTGACCTTCCTGTTTCTCCCCATCAAAGTTCAATAAGGTTCAACTATTATTTATATTTAAATTGTAATAATCTGTGTACAAAAATAAATGTTTATTTAACTGTGCTGGGAAACCTAAAACTGTGTCTTTGTGAAGTAAAACATCAATCCTCAGAGCAGAGTGTACGGTCTATAGGGCGATGAATGGAAGCAATTCACAGAGAACTCCTGAGCTCACTACGGCACATCTGAATGACTGNAGAGAACTGATATGCCACAGGATCCCAGTACAGCCGTGACCCCGGTGAATCGCCCGGTACAATACTGCAGACTGTGCTACCAAAGGGTACAATAATGTTTTCCCCAGAGATCTTATACTTACACAAGGTAAAAAGCACTCAAGACAAGCGGACATTGACCAGGAGTTCACCGGGTGGAACCAGGAGACTATTTTTNAAATGTCGGGAATGGGCAGACTTACAAAAACACTGGAGTGAGGCAGTGATTTGCATNNATGACCTAACCCCGATCGTNACTATGAATGGGCGGAGTTTGATGACATCACGCCCACCCATTTGTATCAAATGTAATGATTTTTCATTCCGGCGGCAGGCACTTTGCATAAATCACGTCCTCCGTTTCACCCCCATGCTGACGGTTTATCTGTGGAAGGAGAAACTAAAAGCCAGCAACCCTGTCCTTGTAGTTATGCGTCTGATGATGAGTTAAATTATTACAACCCCCCCTTAACAAATAAATACAGTTTCACTTTAAGATATATAAAATGTTATCTTCTACTATGTTCTAAACTAAATAACCAACAACCTACATTTTATTTTCTTCTTCCTTGCCACCTCCTGTACTTCCTTTCCATGGAATTAGTCCTATCTTTTACTTTATCTTTCTCCTGGCTCAGAGTCAGTCTTTGTGGTATATGGGAAAGTTGTTGCCCACTAAACTCCACCCCTTTGTATAAGCCCTGCCCCTTCACACCCTTCCTCCTCCATACCCCTACTTCTAAATGCTGCTTCGAGTCCAGAAACATATACTGTGTTTCCCCGATCATAGGACCTACCGTGAAAATAAGCCCTACCCTAATTTTTGTAAAATTCCCCAGTTTGTAAAAAAAAAAAAAAAAAGGACTGAGGGAAATGATGGGTATAAATGCAGGGCTGGGGGGCATGATGGGGATAAAAGCAGGACTGAGGGACATGATGGGTATAAAAGCAGGGCTGGGGGGCATGATGAGGATAAAATAAATCTCTGTCAATGTTAATTGAAATAAGACCTACCCTGAAAATAAGCCCTATGGTGTTTTTTTGTGGACCAAAAAAATAAGACAGTATCTTAATATCAGGGAAACACAGTAGTAACAATTCCCAAATCTTTTAAGACGTGGTCCAGTAGGGCATGTGGGCAAACATCACTTAATAAAGCCCGCAATGTCCAGTATAAGAGAGGAGAGGGTGGTCTATAACCACTGAATGACTGGCATTATATCATTCACTCCGTGTATAGGATGGCACCTTTCACAGCCACCTATCTCCTCTATCGGTAGCACCAGTCCTGTTTGACATTGTGTAACATATTTACAGACATACATTATTTTCATTATATAAGTGCTAACAAATAATACAATAAATGGAAAGGGGATATTTTATCACTTCCACAAGTTTTTATTGCACCCCCCCCCCCACACCCACCGCCGTTTTTCATTTATTCCCTTTAATCTAGGAAGCGAACATCTGTCCTATGATGTGGTATAAACCAGCTCAGGGCTGAACGACATAAAGTGGATATTTTAGCTTTGTCTTTGTCTATGATCTTCCCAGTTAATGTTCACCATCTGTATCCTACGGCTGGATCACTAGGTAAAACCCTTCTACAGCAGCTGCTAAGCTGCCCCGAAACCTCTGTGTAAAATGAAAGTGTTTCCAGTCTCTGTACTTTAGGGATACTCAGTTTGTAGACAAGTAATGGAATTTATGTGTCTAGCAGTTCACGTTGAGGTTCCTTTCTCTCTCACTGGAAACAGACGTAATGAACTCTTATTTTTTATATAGGGTATAATAAATATTAGTAATAACATGCTGCATTTTGTCATTGCTGTTCTTGGCTCATATGAGGCTTGGACCAGGTTTATAGTCTTTCTAAACTAGGGTTGCCGACTCTCCCGCAATGTCTGAAAGACTCCCAGATTCGGGGTAATTCTCCCAGCATTCCGGGAGAGTCGGCAAACCTCCCGGGACCTTTTAATGTAAATCACTGATTCAATCCCAATCAGTACTATTAATAGGTTTTATGGGGTTAATTGTATGGGGTTTATTGTTTGGACAGGGCTTTGATCATGATTTGCATAAATTACAACCTCCGCCCCACCCCTTGCTGTCGGCTCTTGGTTTCTCCCGAGAGAGGGGGGAACTGAAAACCTGCAACCCTGTTCTAAACATGTCCTGTGTCCCCTAGCTTCACCCATTCTTCTCCATCATACACACCCATGCCGGTTACATTGCAGCGAGTGGTTTTCCGTTTTATTCATTCTTTTAAATGGAAAATGAATGTCACTGCCAACGTGAACACTACTCCCATATTATTCACCAGCGCCTTAAGTAACAATATAAGGTTATAGATTGCTAGAAGATAAGGCAATACGGCCATCAATCAACTGGCAGCCAATAGAAGAGGGAGGTGGCTGGGGTCAGTCTTGTANGTCTGTCTAGATCAGGCTAGCACTTCCTTCCCTGGTGCTGGGATTCCTGGCAGTGCTCCTGTGTATATGATTCACATACAGTTTATTCATACATTGCCAGCTATGAGTCACCGGCTAAAGCTTGCAGGTGCTAACTAAGGAAAGCAGGCAGACTATGCCTTGCGATGTTCTCATAGACCCTCAATTCATTTGTGACACTCTCCAGCATTTGCTGCTGCCACAGTGTCCTTTGTGACAGCTCCTGAACCCACCTCCTTCACCGATTGACACACTACCTGGAACTGTCACACTACCCNCGTGGAAAATAACCATGTGCCCAACAAGCAAGTTCCAACAGTGATCACAGCGTTCCAAATCCATTACTATTTACTTTAAAGGATATAAAAAGAATATTTAAGCTGGCCATACTCTATGCAATAAATTGTTCCAATCAACCAGCTTTAGTCAAGAATGGGTACAACCATGTTGAATTGCAGGGGAGGTAAATTTGATTAGTTGCAATCAGTATTAGAGTTGAGAGATGATGTTTCCAGCCCAAGTGTAATAACAGTGTAACAGTAACACTGGTCAGTATCTGTGTGCAACATGCAACAATAAAGTATTCTCCCTGCATGCACACACTGACATTTATTTTACCTCCCCTGCAATTCAACATGGTTTTGCCCACTCTTGACTAAAGCTGGTCGATTGGAACAATTTATTGCATAGTGTATGGCCAGCTTAAGTCCTACAAAATCAGGAATACTGTGTCTACAAATATAACGTAAACCCTGAGCTTTAAATTGATATTTGATATTTAATCTAAAGATGCCATTCAGTAATCAATACAAATAAGCCGTGGGCTTTTATTGTGCAGTTGGACCAGTCAAAAATGGTCCATTGTCTGAAGCCCCAAGCAATACTATAGGGTGGGACTTGATGACATTAAACCCTGCCCATGCTTAGTATCCCTATGAATGGAAATTGTCCCGTCCATCAGCACTAATTACACTAGAGCGGTCATCGTTCTAGCGAGTTCTCAGCTTTAGAAACTAACATTTGAGTACCTATGGAAAAGCATACCCCCCAACTGTCCCGATTTTAGCAGGACAGTCCCGCTTTTGGGGTACTGTCCCACTGTCCCTCCCTCCTACCAGTTTGTCCCACTACAATGACAAACTAGTAAGAACGTGGTTTTTTTCCTATAAAACCCAGATTTGCCGCGATCGTGGCCGAAAAGGGGGTGGGGCTTTGGCATGGGTGGGTGGAGTAGGGGAGGGGTTTGACCTGGGCAAGGGGCAGGGTTTGCCCGGGATGCCCGGCAAATGTTGGGAGGTATGGGATTCAGACTCCAGGGACTATATTTACTAAACTGCAGAAAAGGAAACATTGAGATGTTGCCCATAGTAACCCCTTAGATTCTAGCTCTCTTTACATACTAGGAAATGTTAGCTAGAATCTGGTTGCTATTGGCAACATCTCCGCTTTTACTGTCCTGCAGTTTAGTAAATCTAGCCCCAGGATTGCAAAACTGCATTTAGATCAAATTACCCCCAAATAATAAACTAGCACATGTGCTTTTAGACATTTGGCCAAATGGTGTTAAAGGTACAGCCGCATTCTACCTTTATTAGCTCAGATGTCAGCAGTGCCACCCGCTCACCACCATTCAGTCTTATTTCGAATACGGTCCAAAGTAATGTCATTGTTGATCTGGGAATCTCTTAGTTCTCTCAAAACCTTCATAACAATGTACAGCGAGCAATGTAGCAATGGAACTGTGTGGCTTATTATAGTATATAGTGACTTGCATTAGTTTTCTGACAGAATTATCTTTGTATTATCCAGCTTCCAGCATGAGACACGTGGGTTTCCGTGGCCCTTGTGATTCCAGATCTGCAGTAACCACAGCGCTGACAGAGCAGCACTTTCGTCGTGTTAAGGTGGGAATGAATATAGCATGTGGGGAGCTTCCTCACAGCTGACAGGATGTAAAACGCGCTTAAAGAACGGCTCAAAAATAGACATATAATCAACAAAGGACAAGGAAAAAAAAGCTAAAGAATACAAGAGCGGAAGACAAGTATAGTAAATCATGGGCTGCGGCAAAGGCTTCACCACAAATATAGGTGGTGACCCGGCTTCTTTAGACGTGCAGAACTCCGGACTCTTCCTGTTTCCTGAAACCCCCTCGGGGAAGCGTTATGACCTAGGCAGTGGTGTAAAGGGAATAGATAACATTAGCATTGACATATTGCCATTTATATATTTACTTTCTACTTTCAGTGAAGATATTGGACTGGATACTGAGATCCAAAGCAGGTCCCTTATGTATCCACATATCTGTGCCAGCACTTAGATTACCACTCCCATCCTCCCATTGATCACAGACTGTACCGGCGCTTAGATTACCACTCCCATCCTCCCATTGATCACAGACTGTACCGGCGCTTAGATTACCACACCTATCATCCCATTGCTCCCAGACTGTACCGGTGCTTAGATTACCACACTCCCATCCTCCCATTGATCACAGACTGTACCAGCACTTAGAGAACCACTCCTATCCTCCCATTGCTCCCAGACTGTACCAGCACTTTTATAACCACTCCTATCCTCCCATTGCTCCCAGACTGTACCAGCACTTTTATAACCACTCCTATCCTCCCATTGCTCGCAAAGTCTGTGCCAGTAGTTAGATAACCAAGCCTATCCTGCCATTGCTCACAGACTGTACTAGCACTTAGCTAGCCATTCCCATCCACCCATTGCTCGCACAGACTGTGTCAGCACTTAGATAATCACTCCCATCCTCCTACTGCTCGCACAGACTGTACCATCACTTAGGTAATAACTCCCATCCTCCCATTGCTCACAGACTGTACCATCACTTAGCTAGCTATCCCATCCTCCCATTGCTCACACACGTGTCAGCACTTAGATAAACATTCTCATCCTTCCATACTACCACAGACTATGCTAGCACTTAGATAACCACTCCCATCCCCATACAGCTTGCACAGACTATGCCAATACTATGAAAGACTGAGATTTCCAGCACCATAGCAGAACCCTGCCAGAAAATGTCCAATCACTTAAATAGTGGTGGATTAGAAGTTCGGACTGGCCTACCTCTATACTGGAAAGAGTAATAGAAAGCCCCTCTCACTTCCAAGCGAGGGGCACCAGTCCTGATCATGCAACTCAATCCCAGGAAGATGACGAGTAATGGGAAGTCTATTATTTATTCTCCTGGATTACTTCTGATTGCTGCGCCATTCATGGCGGTTTTGTGGATATACGTAACTGGAAGTGATCGGAATTGAGAACTATAGAAGTATAGCAATATAGAAAATTATAGAAGTAAATGGAGATTTGTAGTTTTTCTATGAAGTCAGTGGGAGAGGTGGTGGTATGGCATATCCCCCCTATACACACACGTACTCCCAGGCCTGATACACAGAGCAAACAAAGCAGACATGAATGATGATGATGGCTGCCATAGAAAGTATTCACAAGCTTAAAGCACTGATAATGACACGGTCATATCTTAAAAGCTTATTTTCACTTAATTTAAAGGTCAGATATCACATGTTAAATGCAACTTCAAACTTAAGTGAGAGAGCACAGAACGTGATTACGATAATTACGCTGAGTTGTAGTAACATGTTTATGACCCAGAGGGACCATCGTCCTCTGAAGAGGACAATACACAGCAAGGAGAATATAGAGGTCCTAATGGTAACACAATGTGAAAATGTGTATTTTAATAGTCAATAGATGGAAATGAATAGTACAGGTGGAATAGGTATTGACATTACTTACTTTTTAATTGATGGATGCATGTAAGAAAACAATGTGTGTCTTAACACTGTTAAGGGCTGAATTCACTCCCGCACGAATACGGGAAAAAGCGATGTGCGTTTTTTCCGGTCTCTTATGGTAGAGGTAAGATCGTGTTATTTAATACCTTGAGCCGCGATCTAAAAAGCGCAAGATTTTCTCTCTTACGCTGTTTGCAAGAAAATAACACGCCCTATGACTGTTATTCCAAGAAAAACACAAAATATACTCAATAAAAGCAGCTCAATACTGTGGATTCGGAATTATTGTAGTAAAGTTATTATGGGTGTGGAGTGGACTCTTCCTTACAGCATCCTTACTGACATTGTGTCCTGTTTACTATTACAAAGGCCCTAGTGACGTTCTCCGTTATGCTATATATATATATATATAATGTGTCTTCAGTCACGCAAGTCTTTACCGATTCCAAATGATACTATATATATTCAATACAAAGCCTTATCCATAATTATGTGACTGGGTAAAAGCATGCCTTATATTCCTGATCACCTTGTTTGTTTGGTCTAGTACGACGGCAATTTCGGGCAATTCTCAGTATCTCGGGATAGACGGCAAATATCCCGGGACCTGAAATGAGGCATCACTGCCTCCAGCCCAGATCAATACTATGAATGGACAGGGCTTGATTATGTCACGGCCGCCCATTCATAGTAAAATGTATGGATTTTGCCGTTCAGGGGGTGTTGCTTTGGGCATGATTTAAATAAACACACCCCTCAAACTACCCCCATACTGCCGGCTCTTGGTTTTTCCTAGGAGGGGCAAATGAAAAGTTTGTTTGAACATGCATTATTGGTCATTATTGATTTTCCATAAAAATTATTTGAATCCAAAATACACAATATTAACCACAACTAACTTCAGAGAAATACATAGCAAAGAATATGTAATATGGAAATGCAATATCAAAATGTACTGTGCCGATGACAAGACACTAAGCACAGCAAGGACGCATGGACCAGGTGCGTTTTGAACCTTTGCACGTATCAAAGCCATTTCTCCGAAATTAATCTGTTCCCATGGCAACCGATGCCTGCGACAAGGACACCGCGGGCTTTCTATAAAAGACGTGTACCTCAGTCATTTCATTCTGGCGTCTGTACCCGAGTGCAGTCCATTTACACGTAACAATAAATGTCATTCTGCGCAAAATAAAGCAGCGCGGATGATCCATAGACACATAAAGCCCGTCACCAAATGTCCTTCTCTCTTCTTCATCTTCATGACCCATAGCTCATTACCGGAGAGGAACAGACACAGTGTTTCCGTACAGATGTGAACAGAAAATAAAATACAGAATATTCGCAAACAGATACTTGTATATGAATAGTATGAACGTGAATAACATCATAGTTTGGAAATAACGGGACATGGGTCAGAATCTAATTTGCGATGCATTAAGATAACAAAATGGTTCCTGGTGACCATTATGAAAAGCTGGTTTACCCAGTTGTTACCTGTTATATCCATAAATCAGCATCCACAACTTTAAATACACTTCTTCAACTCCAACCATTAGCACATCCGCCTTTACATAGTTCGTATTATGGGTGTTACTTGATATTTAAATTTGTTATTGGGCGTGTTGACGTTAACACACAGGAATCCGCATTGCGACCCATTCAATACATCCGAATTTTTACATTGCACCTGCCTAAGGATGGTGTCAGCGCTATATTTTTTGTCCTTTGGTGAATGTCAGCCTGAATTTTAAATAGCAGGAGCAAGGTGATGCTTTATTTCTGCTCCTTTGGATTTGTGCTGCGCACGCATTATTGTGTGTCCCTGACGTGTATTGTTTTTACTTTTTGTTGTTTTGGGATTTAAAGTTTGTAATGATAAAGAATAACAATGAAAAAACAACAAATAAATATAATTAATTTTTAAATGATTTTTAATATATTTATTTTATTATCATTATTATTATGTATATATTTATATATTTATTTATATTAATTAATATATTTCTAATATACAGGTAATATTCATAAACAGTGCTTTAACACTGCAAATGTCATTTACGGGCAGATATTGTGGGTTTTGTGCAAAAATCTTGCCGTGGATGGCCACTTAAAAAGAAAACCGAAACGCCAAAAACGTAAACAAAAGAAATCGTTCATCAATCGGATTTTACAATTGATCAACGATAATCTTGTTTACCTTAAGAAAGAAAAAGAGAGACACGCTGGCGGCCGCTACGGTGCCCAGCGAAGTACATTTTTATTTATTTTATTTTTATTATTTTACTGTTTTTTTTTTCTTACTTTGTATGGCCACCAGGAGAACGATATTGTTCTTGTTGATGGCCCCAAGACGGGGTGATTATCCCTAGGGAAAATTGTTCATCATTTGACGGTGCCGATTTACCACGAGTACGATATGGTTCTCGTGGATGGCCACCTTTAGTGCGTAGCAGATAATTGTACATTTTAAAAGTACTGACTGTATAGTGTATGTGCAAGATCTGTTTGCATTCTTCGATAACCAACTTGCATGAATATATGAATTGCTTGCTCTGTCTCAAGTGTGTGCCCAGCTTTATGTTGGCTTGATCTTATCTCCTTGCCCCGTCTGCTGAACTCTGCAATGTTTTGCATCATCCAGCAAGAGCACTGCTCCATGTTTTTTAAGGGAAGAGTGATGTATTGCGGATAAACAAACAGAGCGGAGGGGTTTTCTCGGGTCCACATCATCCTTTTCCTTCGTGTTTGCAATTAGCTGCAATGAGAGAGTGTTTGGCATCAAGCAACATTAGCAACAGGATGTCTGCAGCTGATCAGATTGCCTCTAGGCCACAACAACTGTTCTGTCACACTGAATATCCATCCAATATAGATGATGTGTTTGCAGTTCATCTTTGTCCTTATGGCCTACTATTAACTCCAGACTAAATACGTTCCGTTAACATGGAGCTCCCAGACCAGCATACACAAGCACGTTACATGCTCAGGAACTGAGTGCAAGCAGTTACGCCCAATTCACACCCATGTGCTGCTTCAGCTGCACCCGCTTACAGTCTGCAGTTGTGGAAGGGTTTGCATGCAGGGAGAATACTTTATTGTTGCATGTTGCACACAAATACTGACCAGCGTTACTCTTACACTGTTATTACACTTGGGCTATGAGGTATCATCTACCATGTTTCCCCGATAATAGGAAACTGTCTTATTTTTTTTCAGGACAAAAAAACACCATAGGGCTTATTTTTGGGGTAGGGCTTATTTTATTGACCTGCTTTTAATCCAATCATGGCCCCCCAAGTNCTGCTGACATTGACACCTCATTGTAAGCCCTCATGTGCTGCTGACATTATGACACCTCATTATGATTTAGATAGGGCTTAATTTTGGGGGAGGGCTTACTTTAGAGAGTTTACTGTAAAATAGGATAGGGCTTATTATCAGGGTAGGTCCTATTATAGGGGAAACACAGTATTAGCACTGTTTTCACTGTGCTAATATGGTTGCACCTTGTCTTATAGAAGGTTCGGGGTTTGGAGCACATGATAAGAAGTTTCATGTAATGGATTTTTGCCTTTGTATAAAAAGTTAGAAGATAAATATACTGCAGAAAACACCAAACAGAGATAGGTGGTAATACAAAGTAGATAGTAGCACGATACTGCCCCAGTGTGGACAATGACCTTTAATAATGATATGTTTATGTGTATATATATATATATATATATATATATATATATATATATATATATATATATATACACACACACACAAACACATTGTGGATACAAAACTTGCTGTGTATTTGTGACCATAGACAGATGCCTGAAAAGTGTAAATATATAATTATACCTCAGTAGGCACCTCATGGTCACTGTAGATTGACATCTCTATGAGGTAACACTTTAATGATGCTATTATTCATATTTGTATTATTTATATGAAACCTGCATATGGGAGCAGAAACAATAATACTGTATATAGCATAAGGAAGAAATTTAGAAAACGTAAATGACCATATCATTTTTTTTTATACATACTGCACAATAATAATAATAATAAACTTAATGTGTTCTACAGTGGGTTAATATTGATATTTTGGTTGTCTTAGAACATAGCATATATATATATATATATATATATATATATATATATATATATATATACACACACATATATATATATATATATATATATATATATATGTATACACACACACATATATATATTGCACTTACCTCCATACCTCCAAAGTGGCCCAGTTCCAGCGTTACCATTCAATTTGATCTGGCTTTCCTGACGGACAGTTTGGATATTTTGGTCCTAGTCCACAGTTATAGGAGGCATTGGCCCCATTTATAAGATCCGTTTTGACATTACAGGGGTGCTGATCTTCCCCAATAGTTGTGTTGCTATTCTTGTTTACACATCTCATTTTTATCATAGATATGTAGGGGAATTCATAACCTGTCTGGTCCATTGTATACAAAACTGCACATACCCCTATGTATCAATCCCCAATCTCCTATAGAATGTAAGCTTGCGTGCAGGGCCCCTCTCCCCCACCCATTCGGTCTGTTACCACCCAGTCATGTCTTATTGATTGTCAAAACTGTAAAGTGCTACGTAATATGATGGCGTTATATAAAAACCTGTTAATAAATAATAATCACAGTAAACTAATTCCAATAACCTTAAGAAGTTGTGAGCTATTCCCATTGACTCCCAGTGTAACATACAGGTAACGAAAAACGAGTATTATAGCATGGACCATTGTCATTTACACAGTTTAAGCAATAGTTATCATTATCATTTTCTTTACTATACAACCCCTGAACATAAAAGAAGAGGATTTACTCCTTGCAAAGAACTAATTAAATCTTACCCCTTTGAAGTTCCAGCCTTTAGGCGACGGAAACAAGGAGAAGGAATTAGTCGGCTGCCATGTTGTCCTGTAGGGATGACATGAGAGAAACCCAATGTTTATTGTGCACATGACAGGCATAGCTCGCGGTCACCTGCCTATGTCATCCTCACACATGATATGCCAGCACTTCCTGACACTTAATGTGTAAGTAGAATAAGTAGAATTTTCTCAGGTTTTGTAAACAGTTGTCAGTAAATGACCGAGCTGACCATACGGCTCCGCCGATACCTAATACCCCCGGACTCGATGATTCCCCTTCAACTGGCAATGGTAACAGACAACCCAAATGACTCTTCTGGAGGGAACACTTAACAAGAGATCATGTCAACACCTCGAGGCCCATTTACTACACAGCGAAGTTCTCATAGGAGTTTCATGTTAGTCATCCATTAAAATCACTCTGAAACAAGGTAGATTTTATGAGGTTACTGCCATTTTTAAAAGTCCCTTTTCAGGTCATCCAGTATCTGGTGGTGGACGTTTAATAAATAATGCAACACTGCAGAGTATATTGTCATCACATAATTCATGAGGACACATCAGTAAAGCCCCAATAGTGTGATAGTAACTGTAAAAACTCAGGACGGGATCCAGACTTAAGTGCTTTCTGCGAGCGTAATTCCACTGAGGAATTAAAGTAAAATGAGTGTAATGGTAAATTCTATAGGGGAGTGTACATCCCGTAAAATGGTGTCGCGTATAAGGGCTTAGCCAATCCTTTACTGTATGATTTATATACAGCCCTGTGCGGCTGGGCAGTTGTCACAGAGCCCAATGAGAACTCCAGGGTTAATCAGATTCAAACTGCAGCATACGTGCGTGTCCTCTTCAAAGCAATTGCCTTACATGCATCTCATACATCTCATCAGACATTAATTATTCCATTTTATTTTTAATAATACCATCACTTTGCACAATCATACAGTTGAACACTTATTTTAACACAGTGACAACAATTCCACATGCGAATGCTGCATTCATCAGACTCTTTACATGCATTGGATCCCCATGCTCTCCTCTTGCATTTTACCTCTGGTCTCTGAGTGTTCACTCAACTTGATTGCTGTAGCCTACACACAGGGAGGACACAGATCACAATACACTATCCCCATACTTCTCCCTGATTGGCTGAGCACAGAATATCTGCATTTTTGGTAAGACAGATGCACAGTACTAAATGCCTGCTGCACAAGAATCAATGCTAATCCAATTAAAGCCAATCCAACCAAACATGACTTCAATGGGCCACCTTGTGGTCGATCGTGTTATTGCGGCATTATTGCCGCAAAGCTTTCTGGGAAGACCCTGTAAACAATCCACAAAAAACTAAAGATCAGTGCGTTCAGGTGAGCAGAAATCTTTTAGAGACATCTGAACTTTTGAAAAGACGAATGATGTTGTGTTCGTATGGGGGAACTCCTGCTAAGTCAATTTATGGTATAGCTGTTACTCTATAGGCCAACCCATTCAGACTGGAAATCCTGGGATTATCTGTGCATTTCAGATGAGAACAGCCGTGCGCTAGTAGATTCCTTAGTAAACACAGAAATAAACCTAAACCGTAACTCTTTTTGCTACCAAAAAAATATTCAAGTGATATAACATATGGTTAGATGTTCATACATCCGTCCCCTTAATGGAGCATAAAATCTCACATGCACCCTGGACAAAATCCTTTTCAGCATAAATATTGCTTGATATGCTTCCAGCATTGTGTATAGCGTATAAACGACATTTTGCATCCTGGTTCCCTATCAGCTGGGAGACATATATTAACACCCTGCTTGATCTGGGTAAGGTAATATATGCAAGGGGGGGACCTGCCCAGTGACACAGAGACGGGCCCAGTAGTCAGCGAGTGAGTGTATGATGTCCATCACACGCTGCAGTGAATAAGTCCACTTTCCAGAGAGCGAGTCTCCTCCAGACCAGGCAGTGAGCGTGCAGATTAATGGGACCACCTGGAAAGTCACTGACCGTATCCAGATGTTTATATCTTGGATTTTATCCTGCTGTCTGTTTGTTTATACTTTATTTTCATATTCGTTAAACTTTTGTGTATCCTAAAACTTGAGAAAGACTGTAAACCTCTGATACAAATTAGATAACAAAAAATGCGATGCCAGAAAGACAAAACAGAAAACCAAATATTTTACTGGAGAACATGGAAAACCCATATAACCTATGAACATATTCTTACTGTTCCCTCCTCCCTTGACACGAGGGTATAGAGCAGTGGTTCCCAAACTGTGTGCCGTGGCTCCCTGGGGTGCCGCGACGCTCTCATTGGGGTGCTGCGGAATGTTGTTTCCAACAGGGTGCTATGTTGATAGTGTTACTTAGAAGCACAATTTTACTCTTGTATAGGAGATAAACAAGAATTAATATCAACCTGAAGAATTTCTGTCTTTACTTTAATAGTTATTACACTATTCTGACTCAAAAACTTAAAA
>JABWIB010003955.1:0-10421 GCA_016617825.1 Platyplectrum ornatum
AAAAAACAACAGACGCAAGACGGTAAAAGCAGGACGCAACACGCTAAAAGCAGGATGCAAGGCGCTAAGCGCTCCCGGGCACGCAATGCGCATTTTTAGCGCGCTATTCAGAGTTGCGTTTTTTAGCCAAAAAAACACAGCTCTGGATTATGCGCAATGCGCACGCACGCAGAGCGTGCGCTAGCGCACAAACGCAACTCTGGATCAGCCCCATAGGGTCATTGGTTTCATGCCACAGTTTCGTGCCAAACCTTAAATGTTTCGGTTTGAGAAATGTTTCTGGCAGATCCCTTAGCAATGAGTCCGTTTATATAGTCAGTATATGATCAGAGCTGCCTCTTATATTAACTTCAGGGTCTAAATTTACTAGACTGCGTGATTGGAAAAGTGAGGATGTTGCCCAGAGCAGCCAATCAGATTTGAGCTCAGATTCTCCTGTATGTAAAATGAAACTAAGATCTAGAATCTGATTGGTTGCTATGGGCAACATCCCCAGTTCTCCAATACCGCAGTTTAGTAAATTTAGGCCCTGCTGTTTTAATTTTTTTTTGCCTGAACCTTAAGGAACACTTTGAAAGACATTTAAATGGGCAGTTGATTAGCTACAATATTTTATAGCCAGGATGTCATTGGGGTTATCTCACCATCGCTCTGTGTTGATAGGAATAGCCCAGCAGACATAAATCAGGATCCAGTTCTAAATGATTATTATATAGTATGTGGTTTTCGTCTGGTTTATGTCCCCAGTGGCAGACAATGCTACAACTATTATTACTATTAATAATAATAAAAAAACTTTTTTTTAAGACGCTAAATAGTTTCCACAGCGTTGTACGTAATGAATAGTACATATATAGCATAGGGTAAAGTGTAAAGGTATACAATAACAAACATGCAATACATATATAGTGCGGGGGTACAATGCCATGGAATACAATAACAAACATGGGATACATATAGCGTGAGGGTACAGAGTACAAACAGAGAGGGTCGGAATGTGTATAATATATTAACAATGGAGAAAGACAGGAGGGGGGAGATGGAGGCAGGCAGGTAGATAACAGGAGGGTGGGGGCCCCTGCTCATGAGAACGTACATGCTAAAAAGGGAATACATCAGGATGAGTAGATAGAGATTGAGTGCAGAGGTAATTGGTGTGATGGATGTGGAATAAGAGTCTAGCTGTTGCATTAAGTGTGGGTTGTAGGCAGGGCCGGACTGGCACTAAAAAGCAGCCCTGGCATTTAGTGCACACAGGCCCACCTAGATCTATCCACCAATCATACTGCTGATAGTCATCCACCTCATTTTCCTAACCGGCAGCCAGTCAGTGAATGGCTGTCGGCACACTGATTGGTTGATAGCTAAAGTTCTCCAGCAGCACATGGTAGCGGCCCATCACTCCAGTGGCCCATCTGGCATTTGCCAGAAGTGCCAGATGGCCAGTCCGGCCCTTGTTGTAGGGGAGATAAGTGAGATTTTGGGAGAAGGATGCTACAGTAGTCTAGACGTGAGATGACAAGAGAGTAAATGAGCGTCTTGGAGGCTACACTTGATACGAAGGGATGAATTGTGCAGAGGTGTAAGCGGCAGGATAGGGAGAGGGTGAAGATATGGTAAAGGAGAGTTAGGAGTTTTGGAGTTGAGGAGGACACCTAGGCAGTGGGCATGGGTGGTGGAGGAGATGGTGGAGCTGGTGGTAATGGAGATACTGGGTGGTGAGCTGATGAGGGAAGACCACAATTTCAGCCTTGTCCATGTTGAGTTTAGAAAGTCAGACACCAGTCAGAGTTAATGAAGGTGGTAGCGTAGAGGGAGATGAGAAGGGGGCCAAATACAGGACCCCAGGGGACACCAACAGAAAGAGGGGTTGTGGGGGAGGAGAAGCTGGTGGTCTGGACACAGAAGGAGCGGTCGAAGAGATAGGAGGTGAGCCATGAGTGAACAGAGCCTGTAAGTCCTACGGAGTGAAGGGTTTGGAGTAAGATCGATGGTGCCTAAGGCAGCTGAGAGGTCTAGAAGAAAGAGGATGGAGAATCAGGCTTTAGATATGGCGGGCAGTAAGTCAGAGGTGACCTGTGTGATTGAGGTTTCTGTAGAGTGGATGGGTCATCCCCGGATTGGAGACGATACAAAATGCTCGTACGGCTTATATTTATCTATTTATTACCAGGTTTTTACATATTGCCTTTGATTAAAAAAAATATTTGTGTCAAAATATCTTAATGATATCTTTTTTCAAGTAACCAGCCACACAGCAGTTGCACCTATAGATACTACAGTTTAGCCTGACGACGGGATTTGAGTTTCTATACTTTGTTTCTAGACAAGGTAAGATGGCACTTTATTAGACATTGGGAAATGATACATAAGGGCAAGTGCTATATATCATAGAAGTTCTTAGTGTTCTGCATGATCCAGTCACACAGCAGTGTTAGTAGAACTGAGGAACATTTAATAAGAAAGGATAAAGTGTTCAAGTATTTGTTAATCATGTAACAGTAAGGAAAATTGAATAGCAACATTGAGACCGATTCTAGGGCAGACCTGTGAGAGAAGAAAATGAACACCCCTTCTCTCTCATGCAGGGATTGCAAGCAGCTCTATAACCTTGCCTTAAGTGACTTGTGTGGATTAGCCCAAGCCCAAAGACCCCAAACGGAACCGTAATTAAGGTGGGTGTGAGAGAAAGTCTGGACCTGCCTGTTAACATCTGCAATGTGTATGTACGCTACAAGGAAATATGCCAGACTTGATCGGGAATCGGATGGGATTCAGGATNTCGTCCTTAGTGTCCAGTTCCCAGACATACAGTAGTATTCCTTTACTGCATATGTGTCATTATCCATTCCTCCCAACACTGTTGTCTCTGAAAACAAATGACAAATAATCCCCACTTCCGGCCACACCCTTTTGTCCCATTTCTGGGCACAATATTTTAAAAGACCTGTCCCTATTTGCACTCCAGTAATAAACCAATCCAGTGTTTTAGTTTAACTTTAAACTATAGCCATAACTCATCAGCTGGAGTGATTGATTTAACTAATTCAGAACAAAATACAGTAAGTGTAAAAATCAATACGGAAAAAGAGGAATGTTATACCTGGGTGATATCGGGATGAATTGCAGGGGAAGTAAATGTCATATGATTATGTGATTATGTGTCCTAGCCCAAGTCTAATAATAACAATAAGCAAAAACTAAATATTCTCCCGGCATGCCAACTAAAATTAATTTTACTTCCACTGAAATGAATCATGGTTTTACCCAGGTGTAGCTTTCCTCTCTTATTTTCAATTCAGGGTCTGGTCCCTTGTCTCTAGTATTACACTGTGTATTCCAGTTTTAACTGTATAAACATTGCAAACAAGTTCCAACCTTTACCGTATGCTAATATGCATTTTGTAGTTGTACAACGAAACTAAGAAAACCCTGATATATTATATTTTTACTGTATGTTAAAACTGGATATATTTGTAGTGGAAAAATAATAAATATATAGTATGTACTATTTACAGTGAAGAGCCTATAGTAAAGCAGTGCACTGGTGACATCTGGTGGTCACTTTGTTGTCTTACTGCTATTCATATTATTACCAATAATAAAAGTAACTGACACATTGATATAAATTACGGTTACTTAACTATCATAAACATATTAAAAAATAATTTTGCGCACAAAATATGCAATTATGGGCAGAATTTACATTTGTTAAATGAACTCTCAATTATTATGATGATTGCATATATTATAGTTATTAAATAAAGAGTTCATGTACATAGATGTAATAACTCCCCTTAGAATTATTTTATTGGAGACTAAATTTATGTATGTATATTTTTAAACACAATACTGCTATTTCATAAAACTTGTTGCAATAGCTTATGCCCAGATACTGTCTTGCTGACCCATGCGTTCAGTTGAATGGTGACCACTTATAACATTTACATTCTCAAAGCTGCATGACAATCCAGCTAATCAGGCTTGTGGACCTTTGGATCCTTCCTCCCGGTAGAAACTAAAAGTCGGCAGCATATGTGTGTGTGTGGGGTGGAAGTCCCGCCTCTGAATGGCAAACCATCTTCATGAAGTCCCTCCCATTCATAGTATTGATTTACATTAAAATCACTGCCTCAACCCGGGTCCTGGGTGAAATGTACAAAATTCAGGAGTCTTCTGGAAATTCCGGAACAGTTAACAACCCTGAAGTAATCTATCCTGAATAAAATCCAATCACTCTTATGCTGGCCATACCGGGTGCGATAATGCATGCTCCCGCAGTCGCACTTCGTAATGCCGAATCTTGTCCACTGCAGGCAAGATTCGGGCACATTGAACTAGGATTTCATGTGCTTCGGGTGTACACCAGTGAGATCCAGTAATGGATCTCACTGGTGTATGGCCAGCAGTACTCTGACTGTTCCTGGCTTGTTTGTCCTTTGTCTCAGTTGTGCCTTGGTGTTTGTCCTGGCTTTGCTTCCTTTCATCTTCTCCAGGCCTGTCTTTCCTTGTTCATGTTTGCATGTATGTTGGCCACTGAGGTTTGGTGAGGACCCTCGCCACCAGTTCTTTCAGCGTCAGCTTCTCAGTGTTATTCAATCTGACACTTTCTTTATTCTCATCTCTGGCTGCTGATGAGAGCTGCTCTTAGTCTGTTGCTGAGCTCCTTCTTTATTTGGGCTCAATTTACAAAGAATAACACTTTTGCCAGGCTTAGCTCTCCTTGCTGTGACCTGGTATTTACCCATACTTACCCTTCAGCCCGATCCCATGATGATCTGCGAGATGTTCATAGTAATCACTGGTCCTTGAAATGAAGTGAAAGCCTGACACATGTGCAGTGGCTGGATTTAGGGACTTATGGGAATATGTTTAAGGACCGACAGGAAAAACACTGGTGGTTTTTTTTTATTGCCTACTAATACCAAATGTGTTCCCTGTTCATATGAACAATGCATATGCACTTAATTCTATTAGGCAAATAAATAATAGAAAAACTCATAGTAATTAGTTTTCCCCACTTCAGTTTACATATATATATATATATATATATATATATATATATATATATTTTTTTTTTTTTTATAATGTATATCTGTTACATCCTGGAACGTGGTATCCTGTCTCAGACATTATATTCTGATCTGTTATTACCATGACCTGCACCTAGAGGCCGATGTTGGACTCAACTTTGTTAATTACTGGCTGCCCAGCACCTGTGCTCTAGCTTTATATATCCTCTTTCTCCCAGAGCCAGGTGTGGGTCATTCATGCCTGTCTGTCATGTGTTATGGGATCATATCTGTGTGGAACAGGTATTGCTCCCTGTCTCAGTATGCGCTCTGTATCCCAGGAGTGTTACTTCCTGTGTATTCTATTACTCTTGCTCTCTGCTTTAAGTACCTTTTTCCTGCTTAGTTCATCTGTTTTATACTATGCTTGCACTGGTTACTCATNATTTTTTTTAAAAAAACAGGTTATTCTACCTTCTGTCATGTCTTATCAAGGAAATCATTACAATATTTAATATGTGTGCCTATTCAGACCTCTGCCCTTCTGAGAATTTGCTTGTGTTTGAGATGAAAATATTCCAGGATTAGAAAAGTAGGGGTAGCAACCAATCAGATTCAAGATCAGATTCTCTAGTATGTAAATGAAATTGAGTTTGAATCTGATTGGTTGCTATGGGCAACATCCTCACTTTTCCAATCCTGCAGTGTAGTAAATTTAGGCCAAGGATTTATCTTATCTATTTGTTAAAATAGAGTTTTAAGTTAAGTATATATCTATTGCAAAACTATTAAGTATTGCTATTAAATAAAACATTTTTCATTTTAAAAGTAGATAACAGACAGTAAAGAGTCATCTCACTGGTAATTCTAAGTTATAGCATTTTTCTTTTGCTGTCATTTAATTGAAACTCTATTCAGTTACTGGTCTAGTTTCAACATAACTGCTGACCCCGCTTGGCCCCTTAGTTATTAGTATGAATTTGCGGTTTACATATGAGAAATACAGTAGTTCAGAATAGTATAAATCTTTAGTAGAGCACTATATTACATTAAACAGATACTTTCACAATGATTATATCAATGTTTAATAGCCCAAACCTATATAAGAGCCTTTTAATGATATAACTGAGGATGATAATTATGTCTTTCCTCACTTACCAAAAAAATCTTACACTAACACAAGAAATAAAATAATGGATTGCAGGAAATGTGAACACATATATTCTTTGGTTTCTGTGGAAAGTGTTAAAAAATTGATAAAATTAGATAATTGCAAATTTATGGTCTCAATACACAGTTCATCACATACATACATAGCAAGATACAAACCATAGCATTCCCCTACTGGCAAAACAAACCATCACATACCCCTTTCTTTTGGCAATACACAGGCCATCATATACCTCTACTGGCAATACACAGACCACAACATCTCATACCTCTACTGGCAATACACAGACCACAACATCTCATACCTCTACTGGCAATACATAGACCATCACATACCTCTACTCGCAATACACAGATCCTCCCATATGTCTACAATTGCATACCTCTACAATCACATACCTGTACTGACAATACACAGACCACTACATCACAAACCTCTACTTGTCGCAAGACACAAACCACCATCGGTAACCTCACAAATTTGTTAATTAATCTAAGCAACTAATAATTACAAAATGCTGCTGCTTTCAAATCATATTGAAACCATAAAATAAAAGTAAACCCACAAAGTGACTGAGCACCCAGAACTGAGAAAAAAATCAATATATTAGCTGCTCACTATCTATGGGCGCACCTAACCAAAAATCATAGACTATATTGGAGGGCTTTATATTGCATACAAAAATTCCAATAGGTATCAGATATTAAACATTTATTAAAGCATGTGAAAATATAACTACAAATTGTAACAATATTCGCAATGAATAAAAAACTGGTATAATTAACCACAGAACATACGCATATAGGTCTCGACCACCTTCTAAAATCAACTGGGGGGTAAAATATGGGAATTATCCTCCAAATACACCGTTCTCTGTTGTCCAACCAATAAGAAATTAACATACAGCTCTCACAGCAGTCTCCTAACGATCCCTAATCCCGATCATGGCTGGACTTGGCAAAGCACTGTATATGTGCCGCAGCCAGCTGTGATTACATTTGGATTGGGGCAGGATTCAGCTGTGGTGTGTGACTGACGCGCACATCATCGTCTTTCTGAAGCTAAAGAGTGCCAAAGAGGACGTTAGGAGAAGAAATATATATATATATGTTTGTGTAAAATATAAAAATGTATGAATATATAGTGAAAGTTACATTTTATATAACATTGTATGCACAACGGCCACTGTTTCTATTGCTGCCGTTTTTTGTCTTACTATTGACTCGCATGTTGCCCTGATCAAAATTGCCTAACAGCAATTGAAACAGTGTACATACAATGTTATATAACATTTCAATTTTGGGGGTATATTTACTAAGCGGCGAGATTAGTATATTTACTAAGCGGTGAGATTGCAGTGAGATAAAAAATTGGGGATGTTGGCCATAGCATCAGATTCATGTTCAAATTCTCCAGTGTGTAAAATGAAAGTAAGAGCTTGAATCTGATTGGTTGCTATGGGCAACATCCCCACTTTCCAATCTCCTTGCAATCTCGCCGCTTAGTAAATATACTCCTTGGAGTTTAATAGAAATGTTTTGTGGCTCCCAAGTTTTATTTTTCTAGTGAAACACAGGTCCAAATGGCTCTGAATGATTAAGGTTGCCTTTATGATAAGAACATAATATGTGGCTCTGGAGCCGCAGGATGCAGACCCCTGGTATATACATTTGATAATTTCTTATTGCAAATATTGTTACAATTTGTATTTATACTTGAACATGCTTTAATAAATGTTTCATATTTGACACCTGTTGCAATTCTTTTTATTAAATATAAAGTGCTCCTGTTATATATATATATATATATATATATATATATATATATATATATGTAAATGTGACTTAAATTCATGCATCTGTCTGTTCAGAAATGTGTGAATGATCTTATGCAGATGTAAGAAACAAGCTATTCTTAAATAAATGTAACAATGGGAATGCTCTGGGTTAATAGCAATCAGTTATAAAAATTGCTGTTTACAAATGAAAATGGTCTTTTAATGAGTTAGCCTGCACTCTGTCAGTGGTTTCAGTGCTCAGACCACACTCTTGTGAACTAGAAGCACATTCTGGCCTGTGAATATTTAAGTTTGCAAATTTGCAGCTAGAAGCAATGCACAAAATGACCCTCATCGCAGCCGTGTTCACAGCCATACTCATCTTTTTACTGAGCTCCTAATTATTATACCCCATTGCAAGCTCTGTACAATCAAATCATAACCTTGCTATAGCTACTGACTATTGATTGCTTTTATTCAAAGCAGAATTTATTGTATGACTATCATTTTAGCCAAGTATCCATACAATGCTATCCGAAAACTGTTGCAAGTACAGTATGTGATTCTAACAAACTATAGACCAGGGCTGCTGACTTTTAGATTCTCCATTCTGGGAGAAACCAAAAGCTGGCAGCATGGGGGTGGAGCAGAGGGTGTGATATATGCAAATCGCACCTGAAGTCTCTCCCCCTGCATGGCAACGTTTACTATGGGTTGGCAGGATTTGACGTCATCAAGTCCAGCACCTCATTGTAACGATTGGGCCATCAGCCCAGGTCCTGGGAGATCTGCCCACTCTCCTGGAATCCAGAGTTTTATGCACGTCCGAAAAAATTGTATTAATCCCATTATTTTATTTAAATAATGTATTAATATGTCTTTTAAATATTTTAAATATTTATTTAATTTTTTTATTACATTTTTTATTTATTTTTAAATGACCTGTGACTATGACTATGACACCGCCCCCAATATGAAACAGTGTGGAAGATTTGCAAGCAGCTTACACTAAAATAAAGGACTTTAATAAATGACACTGCTTTATGCCACCACTAGATGGCAGCAGCTTCTGGCTATTTCTTCCTCAATTGACTCTTCCTATGTGACAATTTAGCTACATTTCTCATTTGTTGCCTGCAGATAATATCTCATTGTGGCCACCATAACACATTCTTTCCTAACACTCAGACTGGAGATGGCATATCTTCACATTATACATGCCCAGAAGTGAAACTAACACAGATGCAGTGATTCAGACGCGAATACAACTCACTACTGTGACCGGATGCAATCAAAAGAGCATTTCAATGGGAGAAAAGGTGTGGACTAACATAGATGGTTTACAGCAAGGCTGTGTTCAATCAAATGGTCCAAACCCAACCCTGGACAATAGCGTAAATGGCAATGGATCAGATTCAGACTTTAGGCACTATTGACTTACTCACAACTTATTCCTGAGTGGGCAAAAACATGTTGAGTTACAGGGGCATTAAATTGTATTAGTTGCAAACAGTATTAGAGTTGAGAGATAATGTTTCCTAATAACAGTGTAACAGTATAATTAAGTACTAAAGTATAGGTATTGGAAATATTGCTTATTGCTAGATTAGTAAAATTAAAGGAAGCTCACTGTTTTATTTTTTTAATATATACTGTATGTGTGTGTGTATGTATGTATAGATGTGTACATGCATGTATGTATGTGTGTAATCAGGAGATAAAGCCAAGATTTGTCCCTTGATTACGACCGCCAGATAATTAATAAAGAAAATAAAACCTATTGGTGTTTTTAATATGAGTTATTTAAAGTAAATCCAGTGTACTTCAGTAGATTAAAATGCATCTCAAACCTTTATTTATTATGGCTTCATCATATTTATTTTGCAAAAGTGCAGAATTATTTGTCAGAGCTGGAAATTTCAATATTTACACTGCGTCTGTTTGTTTTTCAAAAGCCTAAAATCAGCACAGCAGCAGCGGAACAGCATATGAAAGCGTACTGTCTGTAAGAGCTGTTATGTCTGCGAGGACCATACTGAGAAGAAGTGGAAATGTCATTCATGTCTTGTATCGGTCTGGATCTGGTCATGTCTGGACCAGATCCAGACTTACGTACAATTGACTTAAGCTGGGCACACACGGTAAGATAAATTGTTCCAATCGTAAGATTTTTCAACAGTGGGCAAAACCATGTTGAATTAAGGGGGGGGGGGGTTAAATGAATGTTAATGTTTGTGTGCAGGGAGAATACTTTATTTTTGCATTTTGCACACAGATACTGACCAGCGTTACTGTTACACTGTTATTACACTTGTGCTAGGAACCAGCATCTGTCACCTGTAATACTGATTGCAATTAATTAAATTTACCTCCCCTGCAATTCAACATGGTTTTGCCACTCTTGAAAAAATCCTTAAATTGGAACAATTTATCTTACCGTGTGTGCCTGGCTTTACTCTTG
>JABWIB010003955.1:33707-46675 GCA_016617825.1 Platyplectrum ornatum
GAGAGATGATGTTTCCAGCACAAGTGTAATAACAGTGTAACAGTAACACTGGTCAGTATATGTGTGCAACATGCAACAATAAAGTATTCTCCCTGCATGCACACACTGACATTCATTTTATCCCCCCTGCAAGTCAACATGGTTTTGCCATGAGAGTGTAAATCTGAATGTGGCCCATAGTGTGGAAAATCACACTTTGGAGGGGTGCTCATGGACTATCAGGACTTTGCATCGCTTTGCACATAAGCAGGGACAGGGCAACAAATTTAAAGTAGGGTTTCCTGTGTGTATTTCTCAAGGTATTGGGGGGGTGGGAGAAGATTTAATATTAATATGTTCAGCGTCTATTCCAACAACCATTAAGACAGAACAAAGCTTTACTGAGAAGCTCACTGAGAGGAAGGACACCGTCTCTCACACACACCAAGGGCTAAAATTACTAAACAGGGAGATTGAAAAGTGGGGATGTTGCCGTTAGCAACCAATCTCCATGCTTAGTAAATTTTGGCCCAGGTGACTTTAAAGGCAGGGCAGTTACCACGTTTTACCAGCTAATAGTAGCATGTATAGTATATAGAAATTATTATGTGTGTGGCTGGAGTTCTTATACCTCCTGACCAGAGTTTAGCCTGACCCCATAATTACCTGTAAGTATAGCAGTAATATATTAATGAAAGCTCAGACTTCATAGCTTTTATTACTTTGTCAATAATTATCAAGAGATTATTGGGCCATTTGCCCTATTATTGGTCGGCTTTAAAATTGGTCACTTCAATTTTAATTTCTTCTAATGAGAACAGTAATATTCCAAACATAAAAATCTGAAATTTACTAATATAAATATGAGTGCTATGATGTTTCACATGATTAACAATATAAAGCAGCAAGTATACCAGGTTATGTTTGTCTATTACTGCTATTCAGGTTGTTTACTACTCTGAAGTGTTGTTACAAAGAACACAATGTTAAAAATGCCATAAGAAGATGGAGTTTTCCGGTGATCGTGTTCACAAGGACGTTTGCCCAGTGTATTTCAGATGCTGCATTAAGGGTCTCTTTATCTTTCAGAAGACATTAGATACTCATTAGGAAGTTATAATGCATTTTATCAAAAGGAGGAGAAATGGAAGAAGTAACTTTATGGAGTACAATGTGTTTTACCAGGGTATAGAGAATAGATAGTGAAAAAACATTTCCATTCCACTCAATCAGTAACAGAATATACAAAAGGGGTCATACAAATAGAAAACAAATAAAATATAAGAGCTTATGAGTAAACACGCAGCGAGCGGAGCCATGCTTGTTCATGTACATACCTTTTCTGTGCTGCTTGTGAAATCCCTTAAGTTGACATTTCTTTACAATGCCAGATCTGTCAATTGCAGCACTGTCATTTTCCGCTAATCAGGTCCCTTTTCTACCTCCTGTTCTCCAACACCCACAATACCCTATTCCTCCAGCAGGGTCTCTTTTCCTCATATTGGACCGGATCCAGCAATCACTTCCGCATGGCAGAAGTGCAAAGTGGAACATCAAGCGCATTAAATATTGTTCCACGGGCTTGGCGTTCTGCCCGCTGGTCCGGACCTGTCATCCCAGCTAACCCACATTATGATATGTCCTGATTTAAGTAAAGAAATTGCGGAGGGAGTGTGTGGTCAGGCCTCACACGGACCGCACAATTAAGTTGGGGTAGACGCCTGTCTTTTCCCAAGTTAACTCCCCTCTCCCCAACACTGCTGTATGAAGACCTTGATCCAGTCCATTCCCCATTTATAATTGCTTTCCCCTACATATGGGGGGCAATGGTCTCCTGTATGTATAGGAAGTGGCGGTGGGGGGAGGAATGTCGTGTACAGCCCATACGTAGGCATAGGCATGAAACAGAATATTCTGGCTTACTGCACACAGGAATTGCTTAAGTCCGGATCAGGTGCCTAGTTTTATTAAAGAATTCTTGTAGAAGTTGTAGGTGTTTTCCACAAGTCTTCAGATTGATACAACAAAAGAAATCCTAAGTACATCACTGTTATATGGTAACTACTATTAATTGCTTTCATACACTTTATGTAAATTCTAATATGCATTTCAAACTGTTAACAATCATGTTTACAGGATGCCTAGCAGGCCTGATTTTCTTGCAAAAGCTAAATCAATTTACATAAAATACCCAACATACACATAAAATAAAATAAAAAACAAGTTTGTCTTTGTGTGGGAGGATCTTTTTTTAAATGATATGAAATAGAATTGTTGATCATTAAGGTAATAAGACTATACGTTTTCCATTAAATTAGTAACCTTTAATGCTAACAGGATTTGTATTACAATTTACAAATATTTGTTTTACTTGATAATGCATCTCAGTCTTTTGGTGTGGTACTAAACTTTGTTTTTAAAGGTTTTAAATACATATTTTATACTGTGTATAATTGCCATCTGAAGAGCGTTACGTAAAAGTCTGGCAATAGCTGAAAATCGAGATATGTAGTCATAACATTTCCTCATCTCCTATGGCTGTATAATTGTTTTGTTGCTACACCAATTACAATGAAAGGTGACTGACTGGAAATGAAGATCCTCAGAAAGCATTCTTCTAAGACTAGTAACAGATAAATGTAAACATTAAGAATGTTTAACTTTATTAATTCACTCAAACTCATGTGACGTTTATCCCTTTACACCAAAAAGCTATAAGATCACTTTGGTGGAAATTAACTGGTGCCCATCCACCTGCCCGTATGTTTATCTGCGCCGTGCTATTGAAATAAGATGGGAGTTTCTCTAAATAGACGCAGTATAAGGAGATGCAGATTGGCCTTCAGTCATATTCTTGCACTGTTCAGATGGTGTTAGTCATAGGCAAAGATTTTTCCCATGGTTTAATTCACTTTTATTAAAATACTGGTGTAGTATTGGCATACTGCTAATAAATTGACATTTTAATGCTGTAAAACAAAGCATAAAAAAAAAGAACGTTAACATTAAAGATCTTTAGTTATCCTTAGTCATACAGTTTACATTGGTTAAACTGCTTTAGCAGCATGTTGCTGGGTTTAAAACCCCTGCAGAAAAAGGGGAAGGGCTTGAACAGGACTGATTTCGGCACCGGACATGTTGGGGGGGTGTGCAGCATGGGTAAAAGTGACAGCTCAAATGCATTCAGCACTGCTCTACTATTTTTCCAGTCCTGGAAATTTCCCAGGTCTCCTTTGAACATGGAGATACTTGAAAGTTGTGGTCTGGGTTAAGAAAGGAGGCTTGATGGACTAAATGTAGCTATAGACTACCCCAGATACTGGCAAACAGACTTGTCTGAATCTGCTAGCACCTCCCCTGGCCATATTGTACATGAAAGTTACAGAAGCTTTAATGTGGTTATTTACCCGATTAGACAATATATTTTTGTACACTCATTGTTTCGGGGTGATGTGGGAAAAACAGATGTAGGTATGACAAGGTATTCCAGTTTTCGGAACAGATAGTATGTATAGAATGGGAAACAGTAGAGCACATGCGCAGTAGCTCCATTCTATGCAGTTCTTTGGCGGCAGAAGGACCAGCAGTTTATTCAGAGGAGGACAGGGGAGCACACTCACAGGTGCACTCCAGCGCCCCCCCCCTCCCTTCCCCATCTGCACCCCACGCAGTTGCCCCTTAAAATGGCCCTGGGCAGGAAACACCTACTTGACCTGTATGTTAAGTACTTAATAAAATAAAATGCCTGTGACATTAACACCTCTGCCGGCCGCCCCCTTGGGGCTAGGCGCCCGGCGGCAAATGTCTCCGCTGCCTCCAGGAGTTCTGCCCCTGGTCAGCATCGTGCTGGGTTATGCCATTTTCCGCCTGCCCAGGCCAGGATCTGTTTCCATACAACGGTGAATATATTCTGTTTTTATCCCATTTTATTTTGATTTGCTTGTATAACCTATTCTTTGTAACCCCTTCCTAATTTTCTATCCTTGTAACATAAGCATTGTACCGTTTTTCAGTGTAAAATTAAACCATTGTTTATTTAGCCTGTTCTTATTTGCTCAGACCCCTAGTTTCTGCTAGATATAATATATTATACTATATTATACTGCTAAATATATAAAAACACATGTTTGTATATATTCTATAGCAGTTTGGCCCCAAATTGTGTATATTTAATTTTCTCCAAATAATAAAATAGGGAAGGGGACCCTTTAGAGAGGTTTGATATGGGGCCCAGCCTTTTGTAGTTATACTGCTGCATGTAATTGGGTTATTGTTTAGAAGTAAGGTGATTTGATATATGTATACATAACTGATCATACAATGGAGGGTAGTCAGGAGCATCCAGAAGAGTTATGTTTTCTTATAACTACCCAGTATTTTCCTTCAACCATTGGCATGAGAATACTATGCATTTAACTTTCACAATTAGTTAATTATACAATTAATGCCTTTACAGCCAGAGCCCAACACACACAATAATATTCATTACCTGGCAAACAGTGGCCATTACAGAAGGGCATAGACAGATACTTTAATCATGGAAAAGTTTTCAACTACTATAGGCACAGTTATACCAGAATGTTACACACATGGCATTAAGCCACAAATCAAATTATGCAACTAGAAAGAACAGTAATTACTGAGGATTTGAATAGTTTGAATGGTGAAAGCATAACCAGCAGTCCTCAGATCACAGTGATGCCATAAACACATCACAAGGTGAAGGCTGAGAAAACCCATCAAGCTTTTACCAATCTGTACCCTATGCCAGAAAAACTAAGACATATCCTGTATGTCATTCAGACCTATTATAGGCATTTGCCAGACATTACTACATGTACCTTGCTTATTGCAAGCGGCATTTAAAGCCTTAATTCATTTTTTTTTCTCAGAACTCAGACACTTCTACACCAGTCCACTCCAGCCACAGGTCCAATAAAATCTAAGACTCAGAGCAACAGGAAGAAAAAAAAAAGCCCATTATTGAATTGCACTGGCTGGGATCTTATTAGATCACTATAAACCAGAATGATCCAGAAGAATTAGATTCAGAGTCAGCATTCTCTTATAAAATGCTGCAAGGGAAGGGGGACCTAGTGGACAGAATATTTGGCCTTCCTCCAGCAAACCAACAGCATCACCAGGTACGGCCATGCAATTTTATATGAAGAATTGTTACAGAATGTAATAAATTAATACATCACGTAATACTAACTAATATGGCGATATAATCCAAACTGCGACTTCCACATTCTAAAGGATGGGGTGTTCAAGAGGGGACAGTCAGTTCTCATAAGTGAAAGCTGAATCCAGCATTAGATCCCTACTGTGTTCAGAGTATTTTAGAGAATAATGTGATTAAAATGTGTCTGCTAGAGAAGCAGCGTTATAAAATAATCTATCAAAACACAGAGTCAGTGTTTATTTCAAGGCAGGAATTGTGCCAAGTATGCATAGGTCACAATCTGAGCGGCAGCCAGAGAAAATATCTGTGCTGTTTGCTCAAAAAAAAACTCCAGTTGATGCAAGCTATATCATTTTTATTATCAGTCAGCAGGATTTAAGCGCAACCTCTCTGTTACAACTACACAACTATTAAAATGGTTTTTTTTAATTTTTAATTATACCAACCATCACCCATAACGCACACAAAATACCAGAAGGAATATTCATTGCAGTTCAGAGGAAACAGGTTTTGTTGCACATACTGATTGGTAAATGAAAGCTGTAATACAAACACTGTACAACATCATTGCGAGTATACACAACCCGAGACATTTTATTTAGGATGTTATGACTTAATATTCTGATTAGTGGGGCATTAAACTTAATTTCAGTAAAATCACTTGATCCAATCATAAGCTAGGTACACGGTAAGATAAATTGTATCCAATCGAAAGATTTTTCAAGAGTGGGTAAAACCATGTTGAATTGCAGGGGGGGGGGGGTAAAATGAATGTCAGTGTTTGCATGCAGGGATAATACTTTATTGTTGCATGTTGCNCACAGATACTGACCAGCGTTACCGTTACACTATTAGACTTGGGCTGGAAACATCCTCTCACCTGTAATACTGATTGCAATTAATTCATTATACCTCCCCTGCAATTCAACATGGTTTTGCCCACTCTTGAAAAATCTTTCGATTGGATACAATTTATCTTGCCATGTGTACCTCGCTTTAGACTTATGCCGCTGGTACGTTATAGTGACAACCCCTCTTTTCCCATTTAGTACTAGCACCTCAGTAATAAGCATTTAAAAAGAAATGTCCCATAGACAAGTGGTATATACAAGAGGTAGTGCATAGACACAGAACCCTTCCAGGCAGTATAACACAACTCAAGTGTTCCAATTCCATCGGGACAGTCCCCATTTCAAGTAACTGTCCCTCCTGCCTGCACTTTGTCCCGATTAATGGATAAGAGTTTTTGTTACACAAAAAGGTGCACGCTTTGGTTGGGACCTTTATACTGAATCTCGTTACACTGTTGGGAAAACAGGACAAACTCCCAAACTCCCAAACTCTGATCTCAGTCAGGATAAGTGGCAGGTACTAACTGAAGAAAACTCTGGTGGACTATGGAGTCCATATGTTGCACCCCAACACGTGTGGCAGATACTGACTGAAGAAAGTGAAATGTGTGGTCTCTGATGCAGTTCTCACACGCCTTATATAAAGCTTTTTTTTAAAGACTATCCTTTCCAAATTTAAAAAACCGCCTGTATATACACATTAATGTAATGAACAGGCTTCTGTAAAAGGAGTCATTAAATGAGACTTTAACAAAACCCCTAAATGCAAGGTTGTTCCAGAAGGAAGAAAATCCCATAACATTGTCCCTGCCCTAAGTGGAAATACAGGAGGAGCGTCCTCTGGGGATTGCTACATCAGATCATAGACGAGTACAAGGAGAATATTCCTTAGCATTTTATCAGATACAATGTGCTTAATACCTCACATTGAAGTGCTGGAATACATTGCACATTCTAGTCTGGGAAAGGAACTCAGCTCAACGTGAAATGTTGCAGGTTGCCGTTTCATGGTCTTTAAATGGAGTTTCATGGGCTGGTAAAGACATTGTGCTATACAATACATAATCTGTCACTGGTATAAGTAAGCAGTGGGTGCCTAAAATGTTATTCAAAAAATGTGTCCAAAACTGAACATGCCATGTTTAACGTAGACCAGTTTCAAATTTAAATCTCAAAATACGTAGGCATGGATGGCTATACAGTATTCAAAGAACAGTGATTACCATTCACTTGTATTGTCCTCCAACTGGTCACATAACACCTCCAAGGAGTTACACATCCTAGGCGGTTAGATTTAATTGAAGTACTCACAAGAGGACACAGCACAAGTAGAGCACCATTATCTGTTGTGCAATAAGTTTGTTCTGAATAGCAACACTCCCCAGTTCCTCATGCATGTCACCATTTACAATATAGCAATGTAGATATTTTAGATCCTTTAAAAGCCTCAATTTATCTGGCATTATGCCATGGACTTCAGAAGCAAACAAACTTGATCAATTGTTTCACACACTATGTAAACAATATGTCAATATGTAACAACAAGAGGGTAGAACTGAAAGTGATTAAGAGCCATAAAAAAAAAGAACATTTTGAAGTCTATTTAAGACCTTATGAAAACAAAGAAAATAAACTGAGCAATTCAGAGATTACAATAGTGGCTTACTGCACACTTCAGTCTAAACGTGGGATGACTGATTAAAGAATGTCATTTGTTTGGTATAGCGCGCCGTCATTCTGCTAAATAGCTTTGTATCTTCTCCTAAGGGTAACAATTGAGCAATTACCACAATATATATTTTTTCTCAAATTAAATTCGTTTTTTTAAAGCATGAAGATATAAAAGCTATGATTTTACAATCCAAATGACTCAAACACTGAATAAAGTTCTGGCAAATTACAGACTAAACTTTTGTATAGTTAACCATATCAACTGCCAGAAACTGAAGATCATTTTAATGTAGTAATGGCGGGTGACAGATGGGGTGCACTCTATGCTAACCACCATTACATAAAATAGATCAGCAGATTCATAATTAAACACCCATACAGCATCACATCAGTAATACACTTGCAACATAATGAACCAACCAGGAAGTTTTCTTTACACAACATACACATGCCTGCTTACCTGCAACTCCCCAACATCACTGGGGAGCTTGGTGGGTACCATGATGAGGTGACTCACAGCACTTGGCCATAACTCCACAGGACTGTTGCTCATGAATTGTAATCCTACAGAACCAGCTTGCATGGCTGTTTATCTTCTACCTCCAGGACACACAGCACTCATAAGCACTAGATGACCCCAGACATAGATGCAGTAAGTACACACACTTAATAGAATCTAACACAATTAGGTCTCAATTAATCAAGCTAGAGTCTGTAACACAATTTGTTTTTGATTAAAATTTTTCTATCTATAAAAACAGAATAGCTTAATGAGGGAAAATATAAGCATTATACTTTGCTACTATGTAAAGCAAATGTTTTTAAACCAATATATAACAGTCAAAATGTAAGGTCAATAATAAGTTCAAACAACCAATACATGAAAAATAAGAGTTTGTGATGTGTAAAATACTGAATCTATCTCTACCAAGTATCCTTGGTGACTGCAAATAAAGCTCGACACTTAGCAAAACATTTTGTACAAAATATTATAATATAATATATAGAAATATTTTGTTTATGGTAACACTGCTACTGCGACTGTTTAAATGAGAAAACTCCCTTTTTTTCATTTAAACATAGCAAAGGCAGGCAAATGAGCGCTCCCATTCTGCGCATGCACCATGCCCAAAACCGATGCATATTCGCCTATAAAACAGGAGGATACGCAGCTCTGAAAACGGTCCCAAGATCTTCAGAGCTTCCTATTCATATGTCTGCATAGAGCCACCTTGTGGATCATTCTGTAATTGCAGCATATTAAAATTTAAATCTCCACCAAAGAAAATTGTAGTCCAGAATAAACAGTATATATATATATATATATATATATATATATATATATATATATATATATATATATATCTTTTACCTGACGGGGCTGTTGGCCGCTAAGTTTTATACAAATTTTTTTTACTTCATTTCAACTGTGTATACAATATATAACCCAAATTAATTAATGGTCCTTTTCCATGAACAACTTCTACCCATAATGTTCTCATTGCAGGGTGAAGCAACACATCACTGACAGTACAACACAGACAGTACAACAGAAATTTTGGGGAAAAAATAAAAAATGACATATTACACATTATACATGCTCTTCCCTAGTCATCCAAGCTAAAAAGGATGCTGATGTGACCTGTAAACAGCGCACCATACACTGTGTTCATGCTGTGACCGTCCAGCCATAACAATAATTAATCCATTAGCCTGGCAGCAGCAGGACGGGTGGTAACGCAAGTGATGGGCCCCCTTGAAGCTCGGGCCGGTCACAGCTGTACCCCCGTCTCCCGGCCTGCTTTCCATCACATAAAAACTTCTCAATCTTGGAGGTTTGCATAGCTCCTTATGTTACCAATGAACAGATTTGATCCATGACATACATTCCATTAAGTAAAGATAAATATTTCTCATGAGCACATAATACAGTGTGTGGCAGTAGCTTGGTTTAGAGTAAATATAGATATAGGTGGGGTTGTGTTAGAACATTAATTCTAGTTTTAAAAAGGTGGCTCCAAGATATAGTAAACCTCCAGGAACTTGGAGCCATGGGGCCATGGCACTCTGGAAGAGAGGTCTCAACCTTTTTTAGTTGTGTACCAGTTACCCACTAAACAATCATTTCAAATACCACTGACTATTTTATCTTTCCTTCCTCCCTCACTATGAACCTGTTATTAGCATGTGAACGTACCACCGGTTTTCGCCCCAATTGGCATCACTGGCACGTGGTTTCAGCATGGTCTTTGAGATCTTCACATTTTGAGATGCCCCTTGGTGGGCAGTCTCTGGTCTTATATTTTCCATTGTGCTCCCTTATGACCAGTTGGCGTCTTGTGCAGACTTTGAGATTTATTGGGAGACATTTTGATTGATTGGTCCCATCAGTGGATATGCTTAGTTATCCCTCAATTGTATTAGAGGTTGTTGGTCAAGGTTAAGAACCCATCTGGCCAAAGTCTTTCACTCTATAGAAGCTAAGTCAGGGACTCTTATCTGCCCCAGTTGTCCTAGTCTCGGAAGGAGCCCATTATGGCCTGGAATGCATAACTTGTACAAGGGGTGCAGGGCTAATGGTTTTGTCTAAAAAAGACCCACTGGGTGCTGAAAAGAAGCAATAGTTTATTTGTTTACCCTTGCCCATTATCTTTGACTTACCAGCCGTATTCTATGGTGGGGTAAGCTAGCATAAGATTATACTCCTACATCTGAACCCTTGTTTCCATTTTTCTGGCGTAGTTCTTTGGAAAATTGTCTTGGTCTTGTCTTGGCAGTGACCGATTCCAGTGGGGGTGATTACCACAGTTCGTGGCCAGTCAGGAGCCCCCTTCAAAGACGGCTGGCACACCGGTGACTTAATCCAAATCTGCTTGCGTACCTTTCTCTTCTGTGAAAATTCACACAAATATGGTATGCTATAAGTTGCATGACTTACCCTGGATCAAGTCCAGTGTGTATATTACTTTTAATAACTCATGATAATCTTGAAATACCAAGCTGAGCACCTTGCCTTTAACTATGAAATCCCCTGTGCATAATTGCTACTGTCAATGTGACAAAACGTATTTGGGCTTTATATACTGTGACATACATTAGGCTTTCCATATTTAATGCATGACATAAGTAATCTCTTTAAATATTACTAAGCATGTAGATTCAGCCTAAACTGTCTCTAGAATGATATAAATTTCCATCCGCCTATTTTGAACAAGTGTCAAAAAATGATTCCCGTTACGATCATGTTATTTTGGTTGCGATCCCTGCAGGAACCATCTGTTATTCCATTCAGTCCCATATATTTCTCTGCTGTCTCCAGAACAGCGCTGAATACTGTTTGCGTAGAGAGACTGTCCTCATTTATCCATTTACTCCACAAACCAGCTGATACATTACAGAAATGTTCCGTGTGGCTGGAATGACTTTCTCAAGTACATGTTTCGTAACAGACACATAAATTACCCTGAACGGTCTCAGGCTTTTCCATGCTTGTTACAGCCCAATATGTCAGCTGGTTCATTTACTGTGGATGTACTACGAGCCTCTTTGACCTGATGCAAACAATTACAGTGTGTTTGCTCTGTATATGTATTATTTTCTCCCTATGACTCTGCGGCAAAGCATTATTTTTGTGGGTTGCTGTTTGTCTGGAATGATCATTGACATCTTTACATTGCCTGTTATTTCGCAGCATCTAACCATAACGGCACAAGCCAATTACTGCATTTCGCTTGTGTCACCTTTACGATACAAATCGCTTTATTCTTGTCATTAAAGATGCATTTGTTTTGCATTACATTTCCCATTCTTAATGTCTGAGTAGATAATCTCACTGATTGTGGCTGTCAGGATGTACTGCAGAAGAACTGATGGCTAGGCAGCTTTCCATCTGTCTCTCCTTGCCACGGCAATCCTGTGAATATATATAATTACTGTTCAGTCACTGTCACCACCTTATCGCCAGTTATCCTATCATCTCCTTGTAGCCTTTGTTTCTCTAAAAGAATGTAAGACCTTCCGCCTACAGATTTTTTCTCTATTCGGTCTATTCTTCTGCGGTTCCTTTTCAGTGTTCTTCTTTTTCATCATTAGATTAATCTTGTTAAGCACTTTCCTCCTTTCTTATCAGCCTTTAGATAACCTAAAAGAGAAAAATGAAGCAACATTCGGCATAAAGAGATTGACTTAACACATCTATGGGCTGAGAATAGTAGCAGAGACCTGCAAAAAACATATTTAACAGCAGGGAATCGCGTATTCTGCGCCCAATGTGAGGCCAATTAGAAATGAAAACAGATATTTCTGGGATCAAATTCAAATTTAAATACCTATACGCTATGTTATGTGTGGAATTTCTAGTACAGCGCAGTACAAGCAAAATAGGGGAGCTATGTAAGTAATATATATATGCAACTAGCGAGGTATTGCTCCGCACACAGAGACGTGAGCGCACGTGACCTATTCAAAGAAACCAAAGTGGGACAATTGTGAATTATAACAGAAACCTGCCAGCAAGTAATCAAAAATCTGACAAGCGCATTGAAACATATAACAGAATAGTGTGACATTTCTAAAACCTGGACATAGGGAAAGAAAAACCCAAGCCGGAGACAGCTTAAACCCGCGGGTCGGGGTCCGTTGGTGCTTAGGACGCCCTAAGGGGAAAGTTTATGGAAAAAGGAGTCCCGTTAGAGGGACTACGAGCTCAGTAGCACCAGAGAATACAGTCACAAATCCGTAAATAAATGTGAGCGTTGTTCTTGCGTCTGTAGATCGTGTGTAGAATGGTGGATATATAGCATAAAAAAGAAACAGAAAAAAATACAATAGTGTGATATCGTTTTAGTAGAAAAGTTTTCACCAGGGCCAGCTACTATTCCCAATAGTAGAAGGGGGGGTGGTCCTCTGAATGTGTTTATAGTATCACCGCGTGATTCAATTTATGTGCGTACCAGAAGGCCTTATTTTAAGGCAAAACTAATTATCACCACTTCGTGCAGGTATATTAGTATGCGGAACAGAGGGTTACTTTATGTTTCACGTATCAAGAGAATCTCATCAAACAGGGGTCCTGGGATTCAATACAGTATCTCCAACAGGAGCCGGGTACCTCTTAGGAACACAGATTGTCCACAATAGTGAAGTACATTAAGACATCATCTTTACTAGAAATTGTTTAAAAACATGCGTACCACAAAAACATTTAAAAACAGCATATAGTATACAAGCCCACAGGGCGTCTTATCTGCTGATGTTTTCTCCTTTTCACCAGCTCCACGCAG
>JABWIB010003956.1:11895-22019 GCA_016617825.1 Platyplectrum ornatum
TTCTTTTGCATATAGCAACCTATGACACAGTTTATGTTTAATTTCTAAATTAGAGTTGCGCTAGGATCCATCACTTCTCAACTCTAATTCTGTTTTCACAGTGTATATTTTCATTCCCCTGCAGTTCAGAATGATTCCGCCCAGGTCTACTCTTACACCTGTTTTACCCTTACTTCTCATCTCTGAATTAGTTCATAAATATTCAGATACAGTGCNGCCATCTCTGTTTTCCTATTCAGACACATTAGTAAATCAAAGCCTATGTATTTCTTCTGCACATTGTCCATGCAGTTTGAATGGAAATATGTGTTCAATATTGCAGCTGTATAAATGTGAGACTCTTACGATCTATTGTAAATGCTTAATATTTGTCTCTTTCAGCATGCCCAACCTTACCAGCGATCTATTCGACTTGCAGCCCACATTTGTGCCAACTGTACAGAGCACTCCTGCCATAGCATCATCTACGCACAGCACATGGGGTGGTAAGACATGTTTACACTCAATGTATATTGTATATACATGCATTGTCTCCTATGAATTGTCCATGCTAAGCACTCAGTATAATAGAGACATAAATGGTATTCTCTATATGAGAACTTTGGGTCTAGTTATTAGACCTTAGAATAGTATTTATCTTGGTGTATTGCAGTGATCAAACTCCCATTTTCCCGTTTGATGATGATCCCTTTTTTTTTTTTCTTTTTGAAAAGGAAATAGTATTTTGACTTGATTCTTTTTGGACCTTTCTAAAGAGTTTGTCATCTGTTAAAATGTTCTNTGTAGTTATCGTAGCCACAAGCTCATATTCTCCAGTATGTGAAATGAAGCTGAGAGCTTGAATCTGATTTAGAATTGGGAGAGGGNATGTAAAAGACCAGTGTACTGGCCACCTGACACAAATGTCTCTGCAAAATAGCCATCTGGGAGCATATAACTCATTGGTCTGACCTTTTTGGTTTAGCACTCTCTTGCCATGCATGCATCATGGTTGTGATATATCATGGTGATTATACAGTACCAAAGTCTAGCTGAGTTTCTCTAACAATCAGCTCTTCTACCAATTACCGGAGGATACCAGCAGCAGGTAAACCTGTAATAGTGCCTGTCTTGGGCTTACGTCAAGCCCTGTATAAAATGAAGAAACTGGGTTATTTGCAGATGACTATTTGCAGATGATGATTATTTGCAGTAGGGAATTACAGTTGATGGTAGTAAAAGGTGGATGTACTGTGCATGTGACACAAAGTATTGCTGTACGCAGCATTTTATATGGTTTTACCTTTTCACAATNACATTTTAATATTGTTTATAAACACAAATGATGGTTATATGCAGTTCTTGATGTGTTTTTCATTTCTTTCCAAGCGCCCTTTTCATCAAATGGACTTAGTTCTCCACCACAGCTGGATATCTTCAACATGCAACCTGTAGAAGAGGTTGTAAAGTCTACTCCCTCTTTCAGCACATCCACATTTCCTTCTAAACAGACAATGGGAGTTATCAGCGGTAAGTCTTTGTAAATATGTCTTCTTTATGAATCTCTTGTCTGTTTTGAATAGTGTATTCATGCTCATTGCCAGTGATTGCATGAATGCCTTTATAGGTGTCTCTAGCGCATTTAAAGTGACAGAAACTCTTTTAGATTGGTCTCATTCATATTTTTACGCAGGGACCATCCAGTGTTTCTGCTCGATCAGCACATCTCCTCTTTGAAGAGATTGTAGCAGTGTATGAGCCGGCATGAGCATTTGACCGGAAACTGGCAGCATTTCTATCCATTCTGTCTCTGGTGTGATTGACTAGTTTGCAATGACCAGGCAGAGTGACCCCAGTTATTACTTATTAATGGGGAGTTTGGAACATTGTAGACCACANTACCATTTAATTGAATTGCCGCTAAATATATTCCTCTTTGGCAAGATATACTCCTTAAAATTGCTATTAGGAGTATTTTTACTCCTGCTGAGTTAGTTCTCTGATGTCTCCTATTGTGCAGNTATTCCCCCATGTCTGTAATAAAGGATATAATTCTTATTTCATTTACTATTTTAAAAAGCGAGAGGACAGATGGTCTATTGTAGTGCTTCTTTCATACTGATCATATCTCATTTGTTATGTATTTATTTGTGGTGGGTTTTATAGACTTCTATTTTATTAGCAATAGAGAATTTACATTGGTATGAATGTAAAATAATAATAATTTCTTCTAGTTACACAGACTATAAACCTGCTATTGTGTGAGCATCTGCATATACAGTGGTTCTTTATTGTCAGATTTTTATATAGTTGTGTTTTTCTGGATTTAGGTTTCCCGTTACATTCCGGGGCACAGAACTCNGCAATGCATGTGGATTTTGATGCTGTCTTTGGTGCAAAATCTTCTNCGCATGAAAATCAAGATGCAAGAGGTATTTCTTTTTCTTTTACCTGTTTCTTTCCTCCTACCCATCCAAATAGTTTTCTACAAAAAAAAACTGGTTAACAGGAATTTTAATATCTTATCATGTAGAAACAAATGTCTGTCCTTTATTCTAGTCCCCTGTCTAGTATTGTAATTGTTATAGTGACCTAACAATTTGCAATTTCTTTTCAGTAAGTGTCATAACGAAGTCATTACATGGCAGTCATAGTACACAATGCTCCCAATGTTTTACTGAATAACTTTTTGATTCAGTTAATATTTTTGACCTTTTTATAGTAGAATTGGGAATTGCAAACCCAAAATGTCTTTACAAAATCACATTACACATGTTAACTGGAGCGACATAAAAATGCCTTTCTGACCCCCAGCTGCATCATACAGCTGTTCTTTCTATGTATGTATGTATATGGCCTGCATTCAGTGTTTCTTTTCTTCCTCTTTATTGCATGCTTTCTCGTGCTCAACTGGGCCTTTAATATTGGTAAGTTTTGTAAGCAGTTTAAAGATTCATTATAAGGCTACAACATTGCCTAGGTTTATTGTCTCCCCATTAGCACCAGCCAAAGCCATACTAGGAATTCAGAGTGGTCTTTNTTTCACATAGTGTTCCATTTCCCTCTTCAATATATATGCGCCTTACCATATTACACCTTCCTTTTCTCATGAGCATAATCACTTCATTATAAAGGTCACTTTGGTTTCAAAATCTGTTTATCCCTTCTGTCTTCTGTGAACCATATGTAACTAGAGACTAAATAAATAAATAAATTGATAAAGGACATTCAATATATATGGTAACCCTGAAATCAGTTTTCAGAAGTATATCGTCATCATCATCATCATTACTGTGTCAATTTGAATATATATTTAAATAATTATAATTTTAGAGTTAGAGAAATCATAGTGATTGAATGCATCCTACCAGCAAATGCATCTATTGGGGAAGGACACTGTTAGGATCACACTTCAGGCCTAAACCCAGCACTTGCTTTATGATTACTATACTTCTCACCTCCTGGATTCATACCCCCTCCAGATATCGATTCATAATTGTACCGCATAGTATATTAAATTTCAAAAAGTGGTTGTTTTCCCATTTTCGGAACTCTAGATTTGGTTCCAGGTCCCTATAGTGTTATAGCAAATTCAAATTCTGGCCAGTGAAAACGTAAAACTTGAAATGTTATTGGTCGTATCCCTTCTGTGTTCATAACGTCCTGTTCTTCTCTTCTCCCCAGTTACATACTTTACAGATGATGTGTTGCAACCAACCGTCTCTCAACAAAGCCAGAAGTCCATATCTGCTGCACAACAGAGTGGCAGATTGTTGGCAAATGACCTTGATTCCTCCCTGGCAAACCTGGTTGGAAGTAAGTTCTTACATGTGTCTTGACTGTCTAGGTATATTCATTGTGAATTTGTATTGTCCACAAAGTAATTGTATGCACCATTTTTTTCAGATCTTGGTTTTGGAGGAACACCTTCAAAAAGGTGAGTGCTATATTTTCAGATACTTCTTTATGGACGGCTACTCGTCTCGCTAACCGTTCTGAGGCCAGGGTCTCTCATCCATCTTTACTTACTGCAGGATCCAGATACAATTGGCTGTAGCTGCACAAAAGCATAAAGTATATTTTTCAATCCTAGCAGAAGTCTCGATCCAGTCCTTTATTATTACTTAAAAGACACGCATTGCTGCATCCAGTGTGTGATTTTGGACGTACTGCTAAGATTAAGGCTTGCGTTTCTGTATTATGCAAGCGCTTTATATGATGCCTGTCAACTGTGAGCTGTGAGCCAATTTATATAACTCACCCCTCCCAACTTGCTTACATGCATTTTAGGGCCATGTTATCAGTTTTTCTTAATCAGTCTAGCATACACACTATTATTGACTGATAGGCCTGCTCATTATAAGGTGCATATCCGACTTATGACTACTCTCCTGCACGCTCCAAGGAGGCAGGATAACCTTTACTTATGTACTGGATGAAAGGAAAGCCCAGCCACAATACTTCTCTATTAAATAGAGTCCTTAAATGTTGTGTCATTCAGTATCAGGTATTATGTTGGCTTCAGATGTGTAATAATACAAATCCTATCACATTGCTAAAGATGTTTTTATGAATTTGGTGGCTGTATGTTGTGTTCACGTTTAATAAAATAAACTGTATTCTATTAATCTTTGCCATGACAGGTCGGACATGCAATGGAATCAGCCTACAGAAAAGAAATTGACTGGTGGCACAAACTGGCAAGCAAGAACAAGTACTTCAACCACATGGAATTCTGCCCCTGTAGCACCTGTTCCGCAAATGGCAAGTTACATTAAAAGTCATTAGGTTTCCTATTGGTTTATTTTCCCTCATCATGAATAGATTGTTGTAGTCCCCACTATTGTGGGTGAACTCCTGTAGAATCTCCTATTGTGTCCATATAAAACTGTACACAGCACAGCTCTCCTGTAACAATATCTGATCACTCTGTAGTGCACCACATTTTACTTCGCCCGGTAAACATTTGCCACTGTGTGGAGTGTGTATGTTCTCCCCGTGACTGCGTGGGTTTCCTCCGGGTGCTCCGGTTTCCTCCCACATCCCAAAAACATACCGGCAGGTTAATTGGCAGTTGTCTAAAAAAAAAAAAAAAATAAATTGTCCCTAGTGTATGTGTAATTACCCCTATGTATCAAATCCCTATCTCCCTTAGAATGTAAGCTTGCTGGCAGGGCTCTTCCCCCACCCATTCTGTCTGTCTGTCTCCCCCATTGTACGGCGCTGCGGACACTTTGTAGCGCCTAATAAATAAGCTTTAATAATAATAATGCTTGGCTGAAATGCGGGGATCTCTGAATAAAGATGCAGTGTAAGCAGCTGAAGATCCATTATAGCGTGTCTATGTACATCCATCATATCTGGAGGAAATGTATACAATTGTACTCAATGAAAACTGCATTATGAATACCCTCATATTCACACTAGAAAAGCTTGCCAATAATCTAACAGGGTTGTGGCTACAGTCCATATGCAAATTAAATAAAATTGTGAATGATTGGTTTGAAGTTTAAATCTTAAATCATTTTACTTTTGTTTTTAACCATGCAATTCCAGAATGGAGTACATTACTCTGGATATGTAAGTTGTTCATTGTGATGCAATGTTTTGCTGTTGCTGAGATGTATTTGTTTAATGGGACACATTACTTTTCAAATACATTTAATTGTAAAGCCTCCTGACCCCTCATCACGTTGCTTTCATCCTTTTTAATGTGTGCCGTATTGTCTGTAGTTATCATAATCACTAGTCTGCTTGTCTCTCAGAGTTATTAACAGTTTGGTGAAGGGCGTGATTTATGCAAATCATATCTAAAGCCCCACCCATGAATCGGCTGGCATAACATCATCAAGCCCCGCCCATCCATAGTAACAATTGGGGCTTCACGCAGGTCTCGGGAGATTTGCCAACTCTCCCGGGACACCGGGAGCCCAAAATTTGTGCAACTCTGCAATACATTATGTTTTAATATGTATATACTTGTTAAAGGTTTATCTATTTGCTTTCATCCTTTTAAGGTTCCTGCACCAATGAGCTATCCAGGAACTACACCTCAAGTGCCTGTGTATGGAATGGTAAGAATTCAATCTAATATTGCAGATATTTACCCTTAAATAAGTGTTGGCAGATCAGTGACACAAATCTGAGCTTTGTAAAGAAGTGATAAATGAATTCTTTAAGTCCTATCTTTATTAAAGAGTGACTTTTCTGGAAAGTGATCATTGGTGTGATTAGTATAGTAGTGATCAGAGACATTGGCTTATATTAATCACAAGAAATGTGCTTTTACATACATATGCNTTTATTTTGCACTCCAGGTTCCTACACAGATCGGTGCAAACNCTCTTATGGTTCCTCAGCCAATTATGTATACACAGCAGGGGATAACGCCAACAAATCCATTTGCGCCAGTATCAGGAGCCCAAGTAAGTTTGTCACTTCTGAATCTTATTCATTGAATAAAGACATTTTCCCTGACCTGATATGCTGTGACATTCTCTGTGACCTGATGCAGAATGAGAGTGAGTGCATAAATTTGGACGCAATGCACTTGTGCTTCACAGCGCCTGATGTGTGGTACTGATGAGTGACGAGCTTCAGCAGGATTTTGGCACAGGGAATTGGTGGGCACAGGGAAGGTTGCTTTACAGGATGGGTGGTGGATGGTATGGGCAGACTGGTTCGTATCTGCCTTTTCACTATGTTTTATCCAGAGTTTATTTTTTAATGAAAGCACACAACTGATAGGACATACATTTTTATTTTTGTATGTTGTTGCACTACACATCCCAGCATGCTTTACCTGCATAGACATAGTTGATACCTGACATAGAATGCTGGGACGTGTAGTTTGACAACACCTGGGGAGCCGCACTATGCCTACCACTAAGTATTGTCTGTTAGGAGAACCACTGGATTCCAATAACATCATTAAGGGTAACCGTAACAAAGACAGACATCGGATGACCATGTATCTGACTGTGGTCCATCTTGCTACAGTAATTGACACCATGTTCCCCATCCTCAGGACCAGCTTTTATTTACATTTGTACAAAATATCTGAGACAGAATACTCAACTGCGGGCTAGTGTGTCCATATATGTAATACACAAATAAATCTTCTCTGCTTTTACAATGATTGTACAGAGGAGAAATTCAGCTGTGACAATAATCTCTCTAGTGTATGACCAGCATTACATGTTCTCGACCTTTTAAGTTCATTTGCTCTGCAATCAATTCAAATTTTGGTTCTCAATGGCTAATTAAAATGTTCTTTTATTCACAGATGCAGTTCATGTAAAGTAGCCAAAGGAGCGTGGACGTATTGACAACCAAAAACTGGTTAAATCCAGTGTGAAAACGTTATCCAGTCTGTTGCCAACATGGTCTTTATCAGGGCACCCATGTTAATATAGAGTACACATCCTTTGAACAGCAGTGCTTGAGGGGTTGTTGTATCATTTCCCCCTCTTCCATGGAATCCAATGTGACCTGCTTTGTGGAAAGCTGCTCCCAGAAAACCTTCAGTGGTGGCAGGCTCAACATTGGTGTTTAAAACATTTCTAAATGTGAACATTGAGGTGCCTTTATCCAACAACACTCATGAAAGGGGTTTTATAGTATTTCTGTTTTTTGTTTGTCTGTCTTTCCCTTNCTGTAATCTTTAATAATTCGAGTCACAGCTCGCGACTCGCTGACCACCTTTGTAGCTGCCGTGAAAAGCTGCAAGTGAAAGTGAGCCACGACTGTCTGGTGTCACTAGTGCAAGAACGAACACAGACCAACCAGATTATATAACTTGCGGACCAGGATCAATTTTCACTACAGGAATGTCAACATTTTATACTTCTAACAATACCTGACAATGAACTTTTGAAGGTTTTGAACCAGTAGATAAGCCAGTGACGATGCAATAAGAGGTCTTTATTGTCACTGAAGGAGTTGGCTCTGTGGGTTTACTGGTTTTGGGATTTTTCTGTTTGTTTTATTTTCTTGTTCTTTCTGATACATGAGTTGTATTCATTTCTAATGTAGCTACCTGTCTCCATCGACTATTTTGTTTTTCTTTACTATACATCTTCCGTATTTTTGTTTTACCCTTCACAATACAACAGTGAAACCATGAGTTCCTATGTTGGAGGCATTGCACGTATGATCTTTTCATCTTATTGGCAGGGCTAAAAAGAAATGAGACTTTTGTAACCATTAAGCAGGAGCTGCATAGCTTCTGCCATTTGTGCCACTTTACTTTAAATACATTAAGTACAATTTTTATCCTGTAAATATATATATATATCTTGAAATGATTTCTTCAATGCTGGCGCATCCTTATCTTTCAAATATATTTCTTGAAGTAATGTCCTTTCAAAAAGGATTTTGAATATGTGCAGATTCTTTGAAATATTAGTTAACGCCAAATTACTTAAATAGATTAAGTTTATAATTTTTATATTTATTTAATCACAATGAAACATCCAAAATATTTCCATAATAGCTTGTTTTTTGTTGCCATTATAGCCATGTGAAGCAGTGGGGGGAGGACATCAAAGCCAAGGTGATCTGTGTTAGACATTGACAAAAAATGTGGTGGTCAAACAAGAATATCCCATTTTAAGTTTAAATGATGTAAAACAAAATGACATTTTAATATGTTATAATAAAAAAAATGTATGTGTATTTTTGGCAGTTGTTTTTTTTTTTCTTATTTAAGTTCATTTGTAAAGGGCAAGTAATGAGATCTGTAATCCAGCCCTGTCTGGTCAACTCTATATTAAATGCTGTTTGAAAAAGTAGTTAGTATAGTGGAAACACAAAATGTATTAAGGAAATATACAGTATAAGCAAAGTTTTTCAGGCCAAAAAATGTGCTGAAAAAGCTCCCCCTTGGCTTATACTCTGTGCAAGATTTATCACAGAGGCTGCAGCAGCATTCCTCACCCCTGTAACACTAGCTGAGCTAGCCTTATCTGTTAGACCAGGATGGCAGCAGCAGTGCCTGACTCCCCTCCTCTCCCCTGTTACAGCACTGAAGTCCCTCACTCCCTCCCTCCTTCCCTCCCTCCCTCGGGAGGAATAAGGACTTCAGTGTAGTGAGAGGGGGGAGTTCAGACACTGCTGCAGTGAGACCTTTGAATAATCAGTAGCTGTGTATATGTATGTGTGTGAGAAGTGTCTAATGTAAAAGCTGCTGTTATGTGAAAGATCCTGTGACTTGCTGTGACTGCTACTCATGCAGAGGCGGCCCTAGGCATAAGCCATATAGGCATTCTGCGGTGTCAGGGGACCCAACGGGCCCCGCGCCTATGTAGTCCTTGCCGCCGTCACTGCAGCCTTTGGTGGCCTGCCGGGGAACTATGGTGATGCTTCCCAGCAGCCGCATATATGAGGATATAAAGACGCCAGCGTCATGTCATAGTAGCACGAGCGCAGTGCATACTTTATATGTTGCAATAGCCGGCCATGCCACGGAGCTAGCATCTTTTGCTCAAGATGCAAAAAAAACAAACAAGAAAACCCCACTGGTACATGAAGATAGGGGAAATATGTATTGAGGTTTAGAAAGATGGGTTGCACAATTTATATCAAACAATGTAAATCATGATTTAAATTGAAACTATGACTACATGTTTTGCTTAGAAAGAGATAGACGTGTAGGTGGTGAAGGTATGGGGAGAATAATGGATGGTGTAGTAGGACATTGCCCATTAGCTCTTTAAAAGTGAAAGAAAAAAAAGGAAAGGAAAAGACTGTCCCTGCTAAATCTGGATGTAAAGTGTAAAAAATCATTACAAAAAATGTGCTTTAGATGTGATGATGTGGATTGTAATGATGGAAATCTTAATTCAAGAAGTGAAGGTACAACTAATGAAAATGAATCTGGAATCTGCTGAATGATTACATGATTTAAATAAAAAATAAATAAAATAATGAAACCATGATTTAAATCATTCAGCCCTGGATTATAACATTTTTATTTAAATCAGGCTTGTCCAACCTGCAGCCCTCCAGGTGTTGCAAAACTACAAGTCCCATCATGCTTTAACTGCTTAGACAGTTTATTCCTGACAAAGCATGCTGGGACTTGTAGTTTTGCAACACCTGGAGGGCCACAGGTTGGACAAGCCTGATTTAAATAAAAATGTTAT
>JABWIB010003957.1:9856-20227 GCA_016617825.1 Platyplectrum ornatum
ATTACTATAATCTGTTCTTAAACTATGCACTATCCTTAAATGAGTATATGGCGCAGGAACAGAGTAATAGAGACGTTGCATGACACGAACTCCCAGAAGCCTCAGGGGATGCTGGGAGTTATCCTCCCACAGCCATCATCACAGCGGCAGAGAGCCATAAATGCCTGTAGTCCCTAAAAAACCCAGCCATATATTTCTCCAGGCCGGGCCTATGCGCTGTATATTTCCCGGTATTTATGCCTTGCTGCCTGAATGTATTGGATTGTCAATAAAAGGCATTTTGCTAAAACCAACAGCAGTTACACACCGTGAAAACACAAGATTACACAGCGGCCGCGCTTTCCTCGCCTCCCTTTCTAAATCTCCAGGCGCATTCCAATTTATGCCGTTCCCCCATCCTTCTTCCAAATGACTTTCTTGTCACATTGGAGACAGGTAGAAAGTTACTTTGCTGAATTCCGGGAGATTATGAGACGCCTGAACCAGACGCGGGAAGAGAGAGAGGAGAGAAGAAGAAAAAAAAAAGGTTATCTGGGTTTCTAAATGAAAGCCTTATCGCCCGCTCGGAAAGATGCCTTTAATTAAAAGAGAGGCTAAGCGGAGCCCTTGATTCTGGAGGATTTAATTGGCAACGTGCCGCCCAATCTCGCGAAGATTTCGTTTTTATTGAGTCGTTTTTCTTCTGTAAATGAAGCTTCCGAAAATGTCCAACTGGGAAACGCGGCAATCAGTGATGTCATCCAACGATTTCCTGCCAATAGGGGGACGCCGGCCAGCAACGGGTCCAGAGTTACCCCAAAACATGATTAGTGTATACACATGGATGTGTGTACTATAATCAGGGCGGCATGCGGCATGTCTCTTAGGGGGATACCGGCCACCCGATCAGCAACGGGTCCAGAGTTACCCCAAAACATGTATACACATGTAGGGGATTTCATACACATAGCGGCTGCCAGCGCGGCATGTCTCTTAGGGGGGGACGCCAAATCCCAACACTTTGGATAGGAATTTGGGGTTAGGTGCATAGCTCCCTACATTTGCAATACCGAAAACACAGACGAATCAACCCCCCACCCCTAGTCCTGCCCATCTCTGCCCCTGCTCCCACCCAAACTCCACCCATTTCTCCATAAACCCTGCCCCTTTTGCATGCCTGCAACGGCAATAATAATAATAAATACAAAAATATAATCAATACAATTTATATACCAAAAAGGCATCTAACATTGTATCTGTATTCTCACCATCTCAGTCATATAATAATAACTATCCTGTAGAAAACCCACTGAATATGGAATATCATCCACATAAACATAAATATTTATTCATCTTCAATATCATTTATGTCTAAAATACGTTGTGTCTCCCTATAGATGTATTTCAACAAATCAGATCTGGAACCAGCTCTGTGTCGCCACCTGTTGGCTACAAGTGGTACCTCTAAAATAACATCAATGCAGTTTATCTCCTATTAGTTTGTGGGGACACAATGAGCTTTGGAAATGTGTTATTAGTAATTATTCCTGAAGACTTCATTATGTCGGGTAATATCGTCCCTGCCATAGCGTTCTATGTATGATTAGCTCGCAGAACAATTTACTTGCTATACAGATGCTTCTCGGCCAGGTCTTACTGTACAGAGGCCAGAAAAGTGCTTTTCTCCGGTAGTTCTAGAAGGATTTCCTTGATGTTTTGCAGCATGTTTCTCCAAAGCCAAAATAAACACTAGACACGAGTCTTGTAAACGTTCACTTAAATGTCCTTGATGTTTATAGTGGTGACTCAGTCTCCAGTCTAGGTAGATAATGATATAAGTCCTCCTTTATAGAAGAATAAACATTTATATTCAGTTATTTTACATATTCTGTCACATCTAATGTAATGGGTCATTATACTGATCCACATGGTCCTCATCCTCCCTTTCTATATTGTTCAGAGTGTTAGATGGATAAATGAAAGGGATGAAGTATGGGTGATCAGTCCGGGAGATCAGGGTAGATTCTGGATGATCAAGGAGAGTCTGAGAGATCAGAGTTGGAGTATAGGTAATCAGGGGTAACTGATTGATCAGGGGTGGAGTGTGGGTGATCAGGGGTGGAGTCAGGGTGATCAGGGGTTGGGTCTGAGTGATCAAAAGTGGAAAATGGTTGATCAGGAGTGGAGTGTGTGGGCGATCAGGGGTGGTGTTTGGGTGATCAAGGGTGGAGTGTAGCTAAGCAGGGGAGGAGTGTCAATGATCAGGGTGGAGCCTGGGTGATCAGGGGTGGAGTGCAGCTAGTCAGGGGAGGGGTGTGGGTGATCAGAAGTGGAGCCTGGATGATCAAGGGTGGAGTGCAACTAAGCAGGGGAGGAGTGTCAATGATCAGGGTGGAGCCTGTGTGATCAGAGGTGGAGTGCAGCTAATTAAGGGAGGAGTGTGGGTGATCAGAAGTGGAGCCTGGATGATCAGGGGTGGAATGTAGCTAAGTAGGGGAGCAAGGTGAGTGATCAGGGGTGGAATGTAGCTAAGCAGGGGAGGGGTGTGGGTGATCAGGGGTGCAGTCTGGGTGATTAGGGGTGGATTGTAGTAAGCAGGGGAGGAGTGTGTGATCAGGGGTGGAGTTTAGCAAAGCAGGGAATTAGTGTGGGTGATCAGGTATGGACAACTTGTCTCACTTTGCTATCTTGGGAATTTATGAGTTCTGCATGATGGATGCTGGTTGTCTTTTCCTCAAAGATGCGGGTACCTGAGAATAGGAGCACACATTTGAGGGTGGCTGCGTACTAAAGGTACACACAGGGAAGGGGGGTTAGAGGCATGGTAATAGTACAGTAAGGTCTGGCTTCAGCTATATATACAGCATGTGTCCCACTGTGCTGCACGTATTGAGAAATGCGTATATACTGTGGTATAAAAATGACTTTTGAATGATAAACATTTTGGTTCATTTTTTTAAATAAACTAATCAATGGCTGATAAATGAAAACCTGTAATTACGGGACTTTTTTTTTAATGCTCGTCACACGTTACCTTTGTGAGAAGCCTCAATTATACATAGTAAGTGAGAGAACATTTGCATGTAACAGCATGTTCCCCCGGAGACACATTTTTATTTAATGTCATTTTTTCTGGTCTGCATTCCATCAGTGTATTGAAAGCAGGATGACCTTTCCTGCAGTGTACGCTCTAAAACGTGGCTGTTCTCCAACACAAACGAGCATTTAAAGGGGGATGCCACTGAGAGACGGCTTATTAAGATACGGGTTGAAGGTGAAATACGTTGTTCAGTGTAACACTGAGGTTCCCTACAAGCCCCGTGACATATTGTTACATCCCCCCTCTTCAGTACTTACAGCTCCTCCCAAACTATCATAGTGTCATTGTCATCTCAAATAGGTCAAAAAGCTAAAACTGCAGTCAGTTGAATCTAACAAGGCACCGTCATACTGCAGTTCTTTCAAACACCTAATAACAAGTACCGGCAAGTGGGTAAAAATTGTGCATCAGATGTGCAGAAACGCAACGTCAGATGCACGGAACACTGGGCCAGGGATTGGTGAAAATCGCAAGGACAGTGGTTGCTCGGACAGGTCGTCCGATCAATTGAGTTAAGGCATGGGTCCAGCAGCGTACACTAGTACCTACCTTTTACAACGCGAGAGGGGAGTGACAGGGGAGTTCACTTCCCTCGAGAAGCAGGATCTGACCCTCTATGGCTTAAATTTTATTAAATCCAAGATTGGAAAAGTGTGGATGTTGCCCATAGCAACCAGATTCAAGCTGAGCCTGTTCTGGTTATATATATATATATATATATATATATATATATATATATATATATATACCTATTGCACTAGTCGCAAAAGAAGCGTCGATGTCTGGGCAAGAAGCAGCCATGCAAGTAGCCAGGACATGCCCACCCAAGGCCAAAGGATGCCAGTCTGCCTTTGTACATTAAGGCCCCGCCCCAGCTCCACCCAGTTCCCTCCCTGGTTCGGCCCGGATCCCTCCCTGGTTCCGCCCAAAACCCTCCCCGTTTGACGTGGAGAAAAATTTAATTTTTAATTTATATACCTACCACTTATTGTGGGGGGGCAGTGTGACAGTCACACAAAAACGGGAGGTAAGGACCTGAGTATTCAGAGTATCGGACAAGATACAATATAATAAATTCTAATTAATTATTAATATAATAATAATTAATATTGATTATAATTATTTTTTAATTCTCTATGGAGGTTTCATATTGCTAAGGAAAAGCAGCTACTCCTATTTAATGTGTGCCCATTACATCGTTGCCCACTTACCCAGCCCAAATCAGCAGAAGCCCTGGAGTATATCTCCACTGGCCCAGACAACCTCTTTAAATATAACATGGTCTTCAACCAGATGTCTCCCTGGAAATGTCGCCTCGTCGGTGGTGTCTGAGATGCTCCTCTCGCAGTCTCGTGGACGCGGCCATATATACACCGTAGAGCCGGCTGATATTCCGCCAAGCCACTGGGCATCTAATTAGTTCATTCACACTCCGCCAGACTTCATTACTTGATAGAGGACGTGTCGCAAGCTGCAGAGAGTTGAATAATCAGATCAGAGAAGAACTCCAACTTGTGCCAATACGGAAAAAAAAAATGACAAAAAAAAGCTAAGTTATGCAAAGTGTATGCTTTATTACAGGCTCAATTCTCAAGTGATGCAAACATTATGTTCTTCACATTATTCTGTGGACAGAAAATATATCAGTGACTCGCCAGCTTCATCTGCCAAGGTCAGGGAAAAAGACACACGTAAAATGTACAGATGTCTGGTGGGGTACACACACAGAGGGAAGGTCATCCCCCCACTAAAGTCTTAATGGGACATATGTCTGGATGTAATAACACAGATTCACATTGCCCATTTGGAGAGCTCTGTGCAGGCATTAACGTATGACGTTTACGCATGGGAACGCGCTCTATTGGATCCTGGGTGTACAGGGGGTGGTGAAGAAGAACTTAACTGAGTACTTAGAGTTGACTAAGCTGACAAGCCCAAGGTTGGATGGATGAGCTCTTATCAGCCGTCACTATGGACTATGGACCAGATGATTTTTATGTATGTGATGTCCATAGGTGCGGGGAAGGGGGGATAGCAGCACCCTCAGGCCACTAACTCCTCCAGGGCCTTTTGCAACCTTTACACCCATGTAGCCTATGCCTGTTGGGTTTGCATTTCTGAGCCCGTCATTCCATGTTTTATGGCCAATGCAGTAGAAGATATTTCCATAGGTCCTTAATATGGAATATGTATACCAATGCCTATGAATAACGCTGATTGAGTAAGTAATACCTATACAGTTAGGTTTGTGGACATTGACCAGTTTATTATTTCCCCCTTCTTCATGGTTTTAGCTCTGATATGGTTACCCATTTATTTATTTGTTTTGTCCTCTCCAGCCAGAAGAACTGACGAACGCCCTGGAGATCAGTAACATTGTCTTCACCAGTATGTTTGCCCTGGAGATGCTCCTGAAACTCTTGGCCTTCGGGATCTTCGGCTACATCAAGAATCCATATAACATCTTCGATGGGATCATTGTCGTCATCAGGTCACTGAATTTTCCTTCACATTTGATGCTTCACATAAGCCAGACATTGACATCTACATGTTCAAGCATGCCTGGCTGGACCCCGAGCCTAGTTGTTCCATGACAGCAGATTGGCATTAGTGCATGACAATGTCTAAGATGAGGTTGTATGTTGCTTCTTGGTGGATTGGTAAAGCGTGATGTGTTTTGGTTTTGAAAATGTGGAAATGTTTCTGGAATATGGCCTGGTCTTACCAAAAGTGCAACCAAACCAATAATTACTGTATCATCTCAAGGCATAACTAAGTCTACCATCTGTAAAACCTTCTCCCACTGTATATCTTATTGTCTCCAACATCTGAAAAACGTTCTCCTTTATCTCATTGCTGACCTCACCATCTGTAAAGCCTTCTCCTATAACTCATCATCTTCACAACCTGTAAAACCTTCTTATATACCTCATTACCACCACAATCTGTAACACCTTCTTCTATATCTCATTGCATCCATCACCTGTATCATCTTCTACTATATCTCATTGCCTCCATCACCCGTAACACCTTCTTCTATATCTTATTGCCTCCACCATCTGTAAAGCCTTCTCCTATATCTCATTGCCTCCTCCACCTGTAACACCTTCGCTTATATCTCATTGCCTCCTCCACCTGTAACACCTTCTCTTATATCTCATTGCCTCCACCACCTGTATAACCTTCTCCTATATCTCATTGCCTCCACCACCTGTAACACCTTCTCTTATATCTCATTGCCTCCACCACCTCTAAAACCTTCTCTTATAACTCATTGCCTCCACCAACTGTAAAACCTTCTCTTATATCTCATTGCCTCCACCACCTGTAACACCTTCTTCTATGTTTCATTGCCTCTGCCACCTTTAAAACCTTCTTCTATATCTCATTGCCTCCACCACCTCTAAAAGCTTCTCCCATATTTCATTGCCTCCACCATCTATCAGATAAACGTACTTCACTCGTGCTCCATATCCACCAATTCATTTTACAAATCCCTCCAAGGCCTCCCCATATCCACTACAATGTAATTCAAATAGCTCCTTGGATAATGTATTAGATTGTTGTCAACTAAGACAAGTATGGGACCTGTGCGCTCAATATAGATTCCCTATTACTGCTATCACCAGAGGAGTTTTTGGATAATGAAACGCAGATGACATGATTGAACATGACTAAGTCTGATACATGTACATGACAGGGGGAATCGGTCCACTCCGCTCCATCAGGGATATTTTCCTAACCTTTCCCCATCTATCTCTTTCTGTCACCTTGTCCCCTTGGCTCCTAACTAGATTGACTCTTGAGGAAACGTACGGAAAGTCAATACTTATTTTCTCTGTCTGAACCAGATGGCTATTCAAAGATTATTTAATTAAGTAGAAATTGGCTTTTGAAATGGATTCTCTTGTAGTTTAGAGTAAAATTCAGGGAGTTCCGTAGAGAAGAAAATGATTTTCAGTTTATCAATGTGTCTCTCTTAGAAGCCCTGTCACCGGGTCCCCCATGCATAACCAAACTCTGTGTGTGTGTTTTGGAGCAATAGCTAGGTTTTAAATCCAGGAGCAATGGCTCTAAGAATATTGTTATGTTAGCCAATGTCTGTTAGTAAACTCACACATTTCATTTTGCAGAATACCATGAAAGCCAATGATTAGTGTGAATGTAGTGCATGGCTTGCACCGATAATCACATGCACAGAACATTTTCACACGCCAGGCTCGCCCAAATAGGTGCCCATTGCCCAATAGGTCCCTCATACATAGGAGATAGATTAAATGACTGAAGTAAAAGCTTCGGTTCCTCCTTGCCTTGCGCATCCGTTCTGCTCTTGTGTGTGACATATGAGATTGTGCATTGCCAGTAGGTCTTCATGTGTCATTGAGGGAAACACTTACCTGCTCTCCTGTCATTCAGTGTTTGGGAGATCATCGGACAGTCAGATGGGGGCTTGTCTGTGCTCAGAACATTTCGGCTGCTTCGCGTGTTGAAGCTGGTCCGCTTCATGCCCGCTCTGCGCCGCCAACTGGTGGTCCTGATGAAGACCATGGACAATGTGGCTACCTTCTGCATGCTTCTCATGCTCTTCATCTTTATATTCAGGTATTGGATCATTTCTGCTAATACATCAGTATTGCCCATCAGAGTCATCCCAACTTCAGTAGATTATCAGCTTTCAGTGTAGAAATAACCTTTAAAGTGCATGCAAGTTGGTTACTTAACCAAGACCTTTCCAGTAGGTTCCTCACAACCCTACACTCACCATAATTCCATAATAGCTTTGTGCAGAGATGGGATAATGTTTCTTTGTATTATTTGTCACCTACAGCATTCTGGGGATGCACCTCTTTGGCTGCAAGTTTACTCTACGAACAGACACTGGTGACACAATCACTGACCGGAAGAACTTCGATTCCCTTCTCTGGGCCATTGTGACAGTTTTCCAGGTAAGAATGTCTTGTTTTGTCTATATGTTATTTTGGATTGGATTGTAAAATGTGGTTTAGTTTACATGTTTGTTATGTTGGATTGTCTACAAGTTCCTTAGGTTAAAATTTGTATATGTTTCGTATATAGTTTTATCTGCGTGTTTTAAATATTGGATTGTCTACACGTGACTTTGTCTATATGGTTTTTGCATTGGATTGTCAACATGTTTCTTATGTTGCATTGTTTACATGTTTGTTATGCCTACATAGTCCGTTTGTAGTATTCTCTATATGTTGCTTATGTTGTATTGTCTACACATTGAATTATCTACCAGTATCCTATGTTGACTTGCCTACATGTTTCTGTCTTTGTCTAGTAGTTCCTTAAATAGTATTGTCTCGAGTGTTTCTTAATTTGTATTTTCTACATTTGTTTTACATTACATAATTTGCACGTGTTTTATGTATAATTGCGTGCATGCTTAATAATTTGTCTACGCGTGTCTTATATTTAATTATCTCATTTTTATTTTTTATGTATATGATGTATATTATGTTGGATTGTCTATATGTTTATTATGTTGGATTGTCTTTGTGTTTCCTATGTTGAATTGTCTATATGTTACTTATGTTGAATTGCCTACAAATGTCTTATGTAGCATTGTTTTCATGTTTCTTATGTTGGATTGCTTACACGTGTCTTAGATTGAATTTATAGTTTTTATTGGATTTTCTGTATGTTTGTTATGTTGATGTTTCTTATTTTGAATTGTCTATAGGTGTCTCGGCTCCTCAGACTAACCTGAATTTAGTTAAACACTCTGTACTGATGTTAACGCTTTAATAGTCTGATTGGATCCAAGGTTTTTTTTTTGTTTTTTTTAAATAATATATTGCCTTTTTATAATATATTATATTTAATAATTTGTACATGTTTTATGTATAATTGCGTGTATGTTTAATAAATTGGATAGTCTACACATGTCTTATGTTGAATTATCTAATTTTTGTTTTGGATTGTCTATATGATTCTAATAAGTTATTGTCCTTGTGTTCTCTGCACATGGAAGAACTGGCTAATTAGAATCTGGTTTGATGGAAATTAATATATATTTAACTATTTTTGACCATATTTTGCAGTGTGATTGTAAAACAAAATAGATTATGCTAATCATTTGGATGGATAGAGAACTCTGCAGTAAAGTGGTTAATGTACCTTACTCAATAATATGGAAATATCATAATCTCACTTTTTAAGTAACAGAGCTCAGCCCTTCCAAACATAATCAAGGAGATACAAATCTTGGGCTAATTAAGCCCAACTCCAGGTTCACTAATCCCATATTAGAAAAGGTTCATTGATTATCTGCGTCGGGCACAAAGTCACAGAGTACTCTCGGGCTCGCGCGGCCCGTAGAGGGAGTTATCGAGACTTTCCGCACTCAGAATCTTTTTGAAGAAGCCGTAGAACAATCTGTTGCAAGAACTGTGCCCATATTTCCACAGTGGGCGCTGGAAGCCTAATTAACTTCATTAAAAAATAGCTTTGATGCCTTCCATGTGGAGGCACGAAGCCTGGCTCTGTCACCGACTCTTAAAATGTAAAAAATGATAAAACCACAGAGAGTGGAAATTGGATTCTTAATTTAACCTATTGCAACATTTAGCAGTGGAGATTCACAACCAGCCTCTGGAGCTCATTATCCATCCATCAGGTTCGAGGTTGTTAAAGTTAACAAAGTCCACTGTGTTAAATATAATGAGAGGTATTTATAATTTTAATGTTTTAATGTTTTCGCAACTCGAGTCTGTAAAATATAACCCTCGCTATCGGAAGAACAGCAACTCAAATTCCCATGCCAGGATTATCGCCCTCGGGAACGTACACCATTCATTGCCTTCAGTCTTCTTAAAGATACTAAAACGATAACCTTACCTATTCTTGTGTTTTTTTGTTTTGTCTTTGTTAATCTTCGCGTAGATCCTTACACAAGAAGACTGGAACATGGTCCTTTACAACGGAATGGCCTCCACCTCATCCTGGGCGGCTCTTTATTTCGTGGCCCTGATGACATTTGGAAATTATGTCCTTTTCAACCTCCTAGTGGCCATTCTAGTTGAAGGTTTTCAGGCAGAGGTAACTACACTGCCCATAACCAGTCAACAGAATGTTTTAGCCAGTATTCAAGAGAGTGTCCTATGTCCGTCTTTTTACATAGTCACCTATATTGTTCTAGATACAAATAAATAGATAGATATGGGATAGATAGATAGATAGATAGATAGATAGATATGGCATCGATAGATAGATATGGCATAGAAAGATATGGCATAGATAGATAGATAGATAGATAGATAGATATG
>JABWIB010003958.1:30104-43395 GCA_016617825.1 Platyplectrum ornatum
TATATACATACATACATATATATAATTTACTGTTTACCAGTTCTGCTGCCAGATGTTGTGGTTTATAAGTTCTCTGGTTTAAGTCAAATGACTGTATAGTCCTCCTTTAATATAATTTATAATATGATCAGTTATAATTAACAGTTCTGCTTTTAGACACCAGATTAANGAACAGAGAGAATAACCCTGATTTNCTGCAAAATCTTTTTCATTAAAGAACCCAAATCCAATAAAATGATTGATCACCAGCACAAAATTCCAATAATAAAACTTTTTACTACGTGATGCAAATAGTTTTGTCTAAATAACCATTTATCTAAACTAGCAGAATATCAATCACAAAGGGAATTTTATGTAGTAACAAAATGTAAAACTCCTGAGAGATTCAACTAGGAGCATTAGCAAGAAATTTAAGGCTCCATTTACTAACCGTTACACTGGGAGCCCGGCTACATGGACCGTAAGATTTACAAATCCTTGCCTGTCCTGCGAGGTGCCATAATGGTCTGCTATATTTTTTATTTAGCCGTTTTTGTATTTATTTAAATATACCCACCTCTCCCTCCCCCTAATAAAAGCTATTAGACAGAGGGAAAAATAGCTCTATGGCGAGAGTGCAGGGGTGCAAGTAATAATTCCATCTTTATCTTGTAAATATTTCACTTGGATTTTAGCTGATAAAGGCTTTATCACCTAAAATCCAAGTGTTTGTACATCACATGACTACACAGTGTATCACTGAAATATTTCGACCTTACATGACTTTCTTTGTACTTGTTGTGCTGCTTTTATTTACATTTATTTAAATGCATCACTGTTTTTTGTTTGTAGGACTATCCAAAGGTAACAGTCGGAGTCTTTATTGAACAGCCAACTCCTTTCTTGCCAGAGTTCTTCAATAGACTTTTGGACTTGGATTATCCTAAAAAAAAACTGTCCATCTTTATTCATAACAGTGTAAGTATTGCAAGATGATCTCCGTTTTACATATTTCCTCTGAAACATGTTTTCTCAATAGTTTTTGTCTATTGGCTGAGTTTACAAGCATTGAGAGGTTTTCATTGCATTCGGTTTGTGGCGGATTATAAAGCTACAAATGTTTATGATATGATGGACGTTATGTATATTGATGTCTCATTAAGTGACATTCTACTTAATGACCTTGTATCTCCAGGCAGTATTGTGATTGTGAGGGTGTGATTATTTAGCATAATGCTATGGGTTTGGCTGGTAATAATAATTGGGGATTCTGCGAGTAATAAATTATATAAGCTTTTTCCAGCGCTTCTTAGGTTGTCTCACTTTAAGTATTAAATAATAATTCTGCTGAATCTTTGGCAACACAAATTTCTTAACCTAAATCGGAGNCTTATAAAATATTTCATATGGGCATGTGTAAATTTTATGATCATATTTTCACTGGTTATTGGTAGAGCGCCGAATCTTTCTGGTCTACATTCTTATGCTACATTTTGCTTTGCCTTTGGACACATTTTGCTTAATTTCACTGCGCAGGTCCCAGCTTTCATAAGGATGCAGATCCGCTCAGATTGTTAAACTGCCGACCTGCTAAACCTGGTAGCATCCCGCCTATAGTGTAGGTTTAGGCTTGTCCAATGGCAAATAGACCCCTCCTAAGTTCTGTACATTAAAAAAATCTGATAGTAACATCTGGCACGGGCATGTGCAGATGTTACTAGTTTGGGGATTTATAAAAGTAGCTTTACTAAGTCTGGATTCAGCCCAATGATCTTTACAATCATGCTGTTTTTTTTCTGGCCGCATACAATGTAGTGTACTCTCTACCAAGAAAGACTATATATTTAAGTGTTACCAATCAGAGCTGGATTAAGACTTCATGGGGCTTTAGGCAACACACAAATATGTGCCCCCCTTGACACTACTAAGGCCAGATTCCCAGCTAAAACATTTTGGGACACCGAAACACACTGCTGTTGACTAGGGTGGTATCTATTAGGGGTTGATAAATCTTAATCACCACATGTAAGCTTATCCGCTTTCTTTGTGTGTTTATTTAGCCTTTTCTTACTGGCTCCTCATATCTGCATGGATCTTTTTCTTTTTTTCTGTGCTTTCCCCCCCACTTCGTCCCCAAATGTGAATAGACCCCTGCACCAAACGCAGGAATTGCTCAAGACTGGATCCGGTCTTTTAACCCAAATGATTGTATATAATTGTAAGACACCACATAATATGATGGTGCTATATATANATTCTGGTAAGAAAAAGAAGTACGTTATTTCAGCATAACCTGTACTTTGGCGGTCAGTGTTTTCGTCATTTTGTTACACAGTTGTAGTATTTATTGAAATGTTCAACATATTTGTTTTTCAAATGAGTTTCATGAAAAATGATAAACGTGTTAAACGGAATGTGACTGAGGGAAGATTTGTGTTTTATTGACTTCGCTTAGGGTAAAGATTACATGTCTGGATCTAGTGAATTATAATGTTGCAGGTGTGTATGCAAGTAAGGATATAGCTTGATATGAAGTATATATTATGTTATGAGTCCATGTATATGTTCTGAACTTTGGGACATGTTTATATTAATACAAAATATAACTCNTAAACAGAGGACATGTAACCTCTGATTAGGAGTGTCAGTAACTTGAGATTTATGAGTTAATACTATAACCCCATTTTTTTAAAAGTCTGTGTAATTTCAAGAAAAATGATCCCAATGGATTGAGGTTATTTTGCTTAAAATAGTTCCCATCACATAGTGTACAGATTTTTTTTTCTTGAATATGTGTGTACTCAAACTCCTTTATGGCCCCTTTCCTCATGCGTGGCATTTATAGGTTATTCCAGTGCTTGTGTGGGTTTCCTCTGGGTGCTCTGGGATTTTCTGACAGTACAAAAACATAGGGTGTGTTTGTGCGGTGGGAAGTTTAGACTGTAATTTGTGTGTGAGGTTAGCAGAGGTGCGTGTTCATTGTGAAGCTGTGTTTCTATTCTTACAACTCATGTGCTGCTTTGTGTCCATTTATTGAGAGAGACATGTAAGGGTCACATATTTGTTCAGTGAAAAGCTTGGTTTTGTTTCAATTAATTTTTGTAAAATTAAGAAACCACATGAAATACATTTTAGACAATGAAAAGATTTTATATCTTACTATATTAATCACTTGTATGTGTCTTCATTGTATCTATCGAAATTCTTACTCCCAGAATGCTGAATCAGATTTCTTGCTATAACCTAAAAACATCCCTTACATCTTTTTTTTATTCTCATTGCAGGAGGTATATCATGAAAAACATGTTGAGGCATTTTGGGAAAAATCTAAGAAAATGATTGGAAGTCTAAAAGTTGTGGGACCAGAAGAGATAATAACTCAAGCAGAAGCAAGAAACATGGGAATGTAATGTGCAAAGTTTCATTATGCTTTAATGTATATGTTTTTGCTACTGATTGTACAAGGTTGTAGAGATTGTAGGTTAGATTGGAGGGTAAATGAATACAGGTTGAACAAAAATGGTTTACTCCATTGTGTTTTCTCAACTGCATACTTCTACGTATACAAAAAAATACATTTAGAATGGCATAAAGTGCAAATTAAATTAACAATCGTGTGCCCATTCACATGATTGTTTACACAAATCCACGATTTTTGTGGAGTTGGGCTAAAAATCGTCTAGTGTGTGGCAGCAAGAAAACGGATTGATAAAGGTATCGTTTGTCAATCCGAATTCTGGGTATTGTTCTAGTGAATTCCCAGCTTAACTAGATAGCTTTAATGCTTTAACTGGTCAATACATTTGTAATCAAACAGTCGGGTTTCCCTCTAAAGTATAAACGCCCTGGAGTAATTGTGCTTTTTTTTTTCTTCTATCGTTTTTTTCAAGTACTGTAAAAACACTTGGATGAGGCATATTATTACTTTGTTTAAAACACACACTTTAAAATGAGTCACTTTCACTTCAAAGCAGCGGCACTATGACATGATCCTACACCCCTTCATACATTTATAATAGTTATAATTATGTATCCATGTAAATGACACAGTAACTTTTATGTCTGTAAACAGTTTAACTTCAGTCTAGTCTCCATCAGTTCAGCAAAGCTGTCATTTCTGGTTGCAAGTTAATAGTAACATTCAGCATTGCCAAGTCAATTAAAAGAACTGCTTAAGAGTAATAGACTATTTTTTACATTGGACAATACAGTTTTAACATTCCTTAAATATGAAGTCTGGAAACATGATATCTATGGATGTAACACAGCTTAAGAGCTCTTTGCACCAACACTTTAAGCTCTTTAATGACCTGGACGGAATCCCGACCTTGTGGGAAGCTCTATCTAAGACCTTTATGGATCTGGATCAACTAGAGCCAGACCTCCGCAAAGACTTCTGTTACATTGCTGAGGCAGTGATTTACATTAAAAATCACTGTCTGAGCCCAGGTCCCAGATGCAGATCTAGCACCGCAAACCCCCCCGTGATGTGATGACGTTGNGCCACTTAAAAACTACCACCGCACGCCCTCTTGGTTTTTAATCATTGGGGAGGGTTTTTTTTCTTAAATAATGGGTGCACCGGCCCTGTCTGTGAGTCTCCCAGACCCTNACTAATAGTATGGGGGAAAATGTCATTATACTGTATGGGCTGGCTCCAGTCCTTATGTACTATACAGGTTTCCANACCACCCAGCATTTAAGCAAGGACGACGCAAANACCTTAAGGTAGGGGTCTCTATTGGGATTCACCTACAGACCTCTAATCTGAATAATGCGGATTCCCGTATTTTNTCACCAGACACAGGACTTGTGGTGCTCTCGATCCTCTCCCATATTAACAACAGTACGATTTTGTTAGAATCAGCCTTTGTATTTAAACAAAACATTTTCCAATATTTATGATATCTGAGTGGGTTTTACTTTATGACATGCGTTTTTTAGGATGCACATCTTGTTTTATCTGAGCTATGTATGCTATTCAGCATAACACATGTGATGTATGCTTTCTTACAATTAAAGAATAAAAATTAAAGTGCATGGTTTATATAGTATACTAATTTATGCTGAATGTTTTCAATTAGCATCTGTTCATTTGTACCTGTTTCAGCAAATTATAAAATAAAACCATATGACATTGTTCATATAANTCATCTGAGGACTGCACACATGACCAAAAGCTGATCAACCACTGTATTTATGTGCTTTCTAATGNGTGTTCACGATTCTTCCTCTTTTATATAGGGACATATGCCGTCGGGATGAACAGTGTGACTATTACTTTAGCATTGATGCTGATGTGGTTTTGACAAACCCAAATACATTAAAAGTGTTAATAGCACAAAACAGGTTAGTAAATGTAAAAATTGTCTGTANATTTATTGGAACCTTACAGCAGGTGCTTTTCCTGGAAATGTGCATTTAATAAACCACTAGATTGCATGATACACAAAAAATGTTGGTAATATTTAGATTTCTGCAGCTCAGAAAGAAATGATCGGCTAGAAGGCTTATTAATATAGCATGCACTGTGAGGACTTACAAAGTTNAAGGTCTTATTTGTTAGGATTTTTGTGAGTATCCGCAGAATCTTTCACTGTAAGTTTAGCGGTTGTTGCCAAAAACTGTCAAAAACCATAATTTTGATAGAACTCAAAGAATAAAAAGCTTTGATGTAAAAGTTTACTCTCCAGGCTGTTTCTGACCCTTGTGTAGAAGCTGTTTTGTTTTCTTTCCAGTGAATGTAGCCAGAGCATATTTCAAGTGTTGCGTATATTCTGAATTATATTATTATTGCAAACCTGTTACTTTCTTGTCTTTAAGAAAAATCATCTCTCCCCTTGTGACTCGCCAAGGAAAACTGTGGTCAAACTTTTGGGGTTCCCTGAGCCCTGATGGATACTATGCAAGATCAGAAGATTATGTAGATATTGTACAGGGCAACCGAGTGTAAGTTCATGCATATTGACAATTTTTTTGGACACCAAAAATTTTTTTTCCGTCATGTACTAAAATGTTTGTATTGAGCTAAATTATCATATTTAAATCAAAGAAAGAACCCTCGCCAATTTGGATCACATAAAATCTGAAAAAAACAAGTAAGCTTTAATTGATTTAAAATGACTTGGCAAAGCATACAAAATAACCACTTTATGTGGTTAGAATTTGGGAATTTGAAAACTTTTGAATAGTATTAATGAATATGTCCATAATTACTCTATAATGCCACCAGTTGTTTATTTGTTAGTAGAGTGAGTGATGAGCAGCAGAAGTTTTTCATGCTACAATTTTAGTTTTGTGAAATATTTGGGGCCTGATCTTGGTGCAGAAATCATCCATATGTGTGCTGCGCATGCCCAGAACCGGTAGTTTCATGCAGAATTTACACAATCTTAGAATTACGTAGGAATGGTGTATGGGAAAAGACGTATGTGTCTATGGAAAAATCTTATTACACTTAATATCAGATCCTGTGTTATTTTCAAAGGAATTTCAATATTTTTCCTCTCATTTTGCATCTAGTGGTGTATGGAACATTCCATATATGGCCAATGTGTACCTCATTAAAGGACAAACCCTTAGGACCGAATTAAAGGAGAGAAATTATTTTACCTTGGACCGAATGGATCCTGACATGGCACTATGTAAAAATGCAAGGGAAATGGTAAGGTTATACCCAGGTTTGGTAATGAAATAAATAAGAGAAAAGAACTAATTTTTTTCTTTCTTGTTTATATTTATGAATGCATTTATCAATTTCTACCATGTGTTTGCCCAGAATGAAAATGACTTGAACAGTAGAACATCTGGTTTCAGCACCTGTTGTAACTGACTTATGGGGAATTTTATCCNCATCCCACATATTATGAGCAGAGTAATCCCTAGAGTAAACTACTCAGGAAGTGAAATAACAAGACAAGATAATCTATACATTCCACATGCTTCAGCTGTACTCTTCCTGTCTAATCATGATTGTATACTTCTCTATGGAGCANGTTTTCTGGGAATGTATAGATTTGACATAAATAGCTATAAATTATTTAAATGTATGTTGTACAAATATTTCGTCTGTTTTATTTGATAAATTACGTGAGAACCATGAAATCCTCAAATGTTTGTTCATATGTCTAGAAATTGGCAAGTTAATAGTTTCTGACTGACTGCATTCATGTTACCAATTCTTTCAATCATTTCTTTACTTCCATCCTTTCTATTACTAACAGCTTGGATATACTATGCAGAGCCCATGAATAAAAAACAAAAATAAAAATCCTCATTCATTAAATCATTTATTTTTGGCATGAGCGTCCAGCAGGCATGGCAGCCATGTTGTATGTCAGACATAAGCTTTGCTTGATGCTGCATGTTGTCCATACATATCCAGTTCCGCTCCCTGAAGCTGTTNATTTTGAACCTTGATTGCTACACATTTGCAAAATATACAAAGAAAAAAAAAAGATATGCACTTCAACTTACTTGATGCTTTTTCCTTTTAGAGTTTACAAAGAGAAAAAGATTCCCCATCTTCGGAAAAATTCCATATGTTCAAACCCCCAAAGGTTTTTTTTTTTTTCACTTTTATATGTATTCCTTTTACTCAGCCTCACTCTTTTATTCTGTTTTTATATACAATATAAAAACAATTTTATTTTGTCAGATTTCTGCTTGAAGTAATTTTTACTGATAATACCAATACTACATTTAGTCTTTGTAGATCATTTTTGATTATTTTTTAACATTTTGAAATGGAACTCTCTTTGTTATTTTATAGCTGCTATTTATACAATAAGTTAACTCTGCGAGATATTGCAAAGACTGGAGAGCATCCTTTTATCTAATATAACATCAGTGATGCTTAATACATACCTCCCAAAATTTTGTGAGGGTGAAAATTGGACACATAAGTTTAAAATCAACCCTTGGTACCTCCGCAGCCAATGCCGTCTTTTCCTGCGTAAGCCCCAACACTTTTCAACACCAACTGTGACAAATTGTGAATAAAACAAAAAAAAAACCCCAAACAAACACACCTCATTCTCTCCAGTTTAGTCTGGTTATCAGGACAAACTGGAAGGTGGCTTGGATAGTGGGTCAGTTACATAGAATCAGGACTGTCTCACTGGAATCGAAACACTTGGGAGTCATGTGAATACACTGGGACCGGACCCATGTTTTNACATGCATGTACAGCGGTACAGAAGAGTGTGACCGCTGACCACTCAAATTGAAGCACACTCTACTCCTTAATTCAATATAAATGGTCACCTCCGCCCACCAAGTAATGTAATGTAGGTGGGGGAGGGCCAACCCAATGGATGAATCCCTTGCTGTATGGAATGATCACTACGGCAGGTGATCCCCTTGTCACATCTGATGCACGTATGCTCACTTCCGGAGGATCCAGGATCTGGTCCTCTGTATGAAAAACTATTATCATCATTGGACATGGAGTATACTGCACTGATGCAGTGCTCAATTCCGCAAATAGGATGGGATCCAGGATCCAGTTCTCTGTATGAAAAACTATTATTATCTTTGGATGTGAACTATACTGCACTGATGACCAACAAACCTCTATTAGATTTTTTTTATATTAATTTTTTTTACCTTAAATTTGTAATATTTACACAGATTCTGTCCTATTACATCTTTACAAGTGGAGAGTGTAGTGTCTTCTACAGAATGACAACTTTTTGTAAAGTTGAAAACAACCTTCCACTTTCCACCACCCTAATCACTATCCACACCAGTGATAAAAATGTTTCATGTTTTAGAAAAATATGCTACTCCTAGACTTTAAATGTCTATTAACAAACACCAAATTGGCAAACACCAAATTTCTTGATGCAGTTTGCAAAGAATATATTAGGAAAGGAAATGTTCATCCAGTCACTTAAGAGGCAAAAATAGANTACAGTAATATGCCAAATTAAATGTAGAAACATTTGAAATCATATGTAAAAAATCAATGTGCACCATGAAAATATTCATAGTTAAACTGTGTGGGCTTGCTGGTAAAATCCATACACTTTTTGTTGCCTTTTTATAGTTAATGCCATAATTAACTTACTTTTTCTCCCAGACCTTTACATTTAATTAGTAAATGTTTTAATGTTTTTAAATAAAAAATTAATACTAATTCTACAGGGTCTGGGAAAAAAGAAATAATATTATACTACTGTTACTATTAAAATACTAAAACAATTTGTTTATCACTGATTTGATTAATTAATTAACAGAAGGCATCATTGCCTTTTGTAGTTTGTATTGTAGCAAACTATTTCATAAGGTTTCTGTAGAGCNCATTCTGTAAACAGTGGCTTCAGCTATTTGTAATTTCTTGTGATACTAGTGAAAGGCTTTTCCTTACTTCTATTATTTATTTTCCTAAAAATGTTCTTCCTGTCTTGTTTCATATTGTTGTTTTCCCGAAGAATTCTCCTCTTCAAATTCTTTTCTATCCTAAATTGTCTTATACTATACATACATAAATTTCAATACTAAACGGTTTCTAATTATTTGCTTCAGGGTGTTTTCATGTACATTACAAACCGATATGACTTTGGAAGACTACTTTCAACTGCAAACTACAATTTGTCTCACTATCACAATGACCTGTGGCAAATATTTGAAAATCCTGTAGTAAGTATAGGAAAAGCTTTGTGTTTGTACATATATATAGATGTGTCACATTGTTGTTTTTACGCTACATGAATTTTGTAGAAGTTTTCATGCTGCAACATCATAATNAAGTATATTTGCACATTAGCCTACTGTATTGCTACTAAACAACCCTGGGGAGACGACCTTTCTCTTGAATCCCCTCTAACGAATGGTGACAAGGGTTAAAGTAAATGAGTGACTTGGGGTTATGGTATTCAGTTAAATCATACAAAACCTTTAATATTTAAAATGCTGTAACCAATTCTTTACACTAAGGCCCAGATTCACTGGATATGTTGCCCATAGTAATCAATCAGATATTAGCTCTGACTTTCCTATTACCTACTATAACATGTTGGCTAAAATCTGATTGGTTGCTATGGGCAACATCTCCACTTTTTCTTTTCCTCCAGCTTCGTAAATCTGGGCCCAAATGTCACTGCTATACCAGTACTACAAAAGAAACACTAGCTTGCAAGTTCATGCTTTCAGTTGTATGGTTTTCTGTTTTAGTNATATCTATTGATGAATTACCTTTTAATGATTTTGTGGGAGGAAAGTGGGGTTGTCTGAATGAAAACTACTTGGGGTACCTTTTTTTTGAAGGAAATGGTTTTTAATTTTGCTTTTTATGTTTTTTTTTTGTTTTTTTTTAGGATTGGAAACTAAAGTATATTCATGCCAACTACTCCAAGGTCTTTACTAACAACCTTGTTGAACAGGTAATGTCACTTTATTTAATAAAACGTAAGTACTCTATATCTATAGAATAAACAANTGTGACCTTCCCAGCATTTATTGGAAGTTCTGGCATAGACCTCGAGCCTTTAGATTTAAATAACAATATTGAAACACATTCATGCCTGCTTCTTGTTAAGCTGCTGTTCGTGAGCTGGGATGCCCCAAAAATATCAAATCACTTGCAAGGTACCTCCTCAATGACTGTTTGCTAAATGAGGGCCGGTATGTTTTATATAGGTGAGATAAACATTTGCTTCAGTATACATTGCATTTACATTACGTTTTGCTTTGTTTTTTCCTAACAGCCATGTCCGGATGTATTTTGGTTTCCAGTCCTTTCTGAACAGGCCTGTGATGAGCTTGTAGAAGAAATGGAACATTATGGTCAATGGTCTGGCTCGCGACATTCGGTAAGTAACCAAGCTACATAATGCTGGTGAANGGTGCTTTACATATTCTATTATTACATGGTCTTGGGGATATTTATCAAAATGTATCATGGTGCATTCACAATTAATACTTTCCCACTTTTTTTATTAGGATGTTCGAATTGCTGGAGGATATGAGAATGTTCCTACAGATGATATTCATATGAACCAGATTGGTATGGACAATGAATGGCTTCACTTCATCAGGGAATATATTGCACCAGTAACACTTAAAGTATTTGCTGGCTATTACACCAAAGTAAGAACTTATTTATAAAGTTAATATAAACTTGACATTGTAGTGAATGCATACCAAGAGAAATCTATAAACAACCTTTTATTATTAGAATTTCTTTTTCATTTTAGTTTTCTTTCCCTCATTTTACATCTTTTACACCATGTGCACAATAACTGCAAGGTTGTGTGCCGACTCCAGGCTATGTGGTGTGATAATTATTTTTTCTGCCATGATTTTTTCCAGGACAGGTGTTAAACCATGTTTAGTATTTAGTATCTACTATATTTCCCAAATTTTACAGAAACTACTATACTATTACCGTTTTAAACTCACTGTGGCACAATTGCTTGTAGACATCTCCAAACATAGGCAAATGGCCCCACACATGCATNCACACTCTTCTGCTAATTTCATTCTTTTCACCTTACCTGTTGATAAACTTTTCCTGATAATGAGTGACTGACATAGTTAACTGTGTAAATGTTGTTTATCATTTCCATAAAACATATAAGTAATATTTTGCTATTCTTGTTTAAGGGACGTGCACTACTTAATTTTGTGGTTAAATATACTCCTACAAGACAAGCTTACCTGAGGCCACACCATGATGCTTCAACGTTTACCATCAATATAGCNCTCAACAAAAAAGAAACAGATTTTCAGGTAATTATTTTTTGCATAAACAAAATCCGTTTAAATTACTATAGTATATAGCATAATGTGTGTGTATAGTATGTAGTGTGTGTATCACATGTAATACACACACTAAAGTTGTAAGTTGATCTATTTAAATACAACATGATGAACCACATTAATTCAGAATAAAGATGGTGCAATTTTGCATTAGAACACTGGTTAATATTGGTGTTAACAGTTGCTTCTTTTACCTATTTTCTTTTGAAGTTTTATTCTTAAACTGTTCCATTTGACATCACATTTCAATGGCAATCTGACGACCGCACAATATTACTTGAAAAAAGCCACTCACATATTGTGCGACAGTATATATTACAAGAATGATTGTGTCACACAAGTTAATCTGATAAAATATCAAAATAGATGGATATCTGAATGATAATGAATGACCCACAATATGTTTGACACAAAGAAGGTTAATGCAGCCTTCTGTTCTTATATCCGTAACATAAATTGAAAATGACAATCACCATAGAATGTCATCATATTACTAGCGTGATATTACAATATGCTTTAAAAGGTCACAACCTGATTGGAATTGGTGATTGTAATAAAGTACCCATATAAAGAATCACAGTATATTCTAATGTGTCTTTCCCCATGCAACATGGAAAAGACAAAGCAGAAGAAACCATTCAAGCTCATGTTTGGGTCTTGCTTTTCTTATTTTCTTTCAGGGTGGAGGATGCAGATTTTTCCGATACAACTGCTCTATAGAAGCCCCAAGAAAAGGATGGAGCTTTATGCATCCTGGCCGCCTTACACACTTACACGAAGGACTCCCTGTTACCAATGGCACCCGATATATTGCAGTCTCCTTTATTGATCCCTAAACTGTTGTTGCCTCTCAGACCCATACACTTACCTTTTCTCATGACTTGGTTTTAATTTATAGAAGATTTTGCAGATCAGATTTTTTTTTACTACTGTTTAACACATAGAAATAAAAATAATTACCGGTAACTGAAAAAGAAGCATTGTACTATGGTCTAAAGGATTAATAACATTTCCCACCTGTGTTATAGCACTATAAATCCCAGAATCAAGTTATCAATGGGCAAGTAAGGGTTTTTATAAAATTNTACTATCAAGACATTGTAAAAACCTAATGTGATAATGAAAAATATCTTCAACAATACATTAGCAAAAAACAGATTACTAGTGTAAAGAGTAATTAAAACCTAAAACCAAAAGCGACAGCCTATTAAATCTGTAGAAACTAGTGTTGCCATGTCATTAGCTTGGCATTTACATACATTTACTAAACTGCGGAATTTGAAAAGAAATGAAAGCGATGAAAATCATCTGATGTTCTAGTTCCTATTTGCACTACAGTCTGTTCTTAGGTTAGTCAAAAATGAAGTTGTTGCCACAAGAAGGGGTCAATATAGATATATTATTTATTATGGAAAATAGTCTTGTTTTTTTTTTTTGCTCCAAAGAAACGGGACAGTCGTGTATTTTTGCACAGTGATTTGCTCTACGATTATAATTTACAAGTATTAGGTTTATCGTTTTATTATTAAGCAGTGAATAATGATGCATA
>JABWIB010003961.1:14498-30662 GCA_016617825.1 Platyplectrum ornatum
CAATGGTTAATGCATTTTGATCAGTCAGTCAATACCACACACTGTATAATATTCAGTCCTGTCGGTTATATAGCAGACCCTCCAACATGACCCATTCCACCAGGTACATAATACTCCGCTCCTGGGCTTTCAGCTGTCACTCACCTGTTTATAACAAACTAACTGATGTCTGAGTAATGTAACAATGGTGGTTACTATAGTAACTGATTGCTGGAAGTTCCAGAACAGAGGATTTTGTACCTAATGGGTCATGTTGGAGGGTCTGATATAGTGTACCCATTGGGCTGAATCCAGATTCTGGTCCTGGTATGTGTGTGCCCATCATATGTTTTCGGGTTGAATAAGAAGCGCACAGAACATACGCTAGGTGGTGGGCAAAGGGGTGATTTAAATTTAGGGAGGGGTGACAAGGAACTTGTGCTGTCAGCCACTGCACAGGCCACTGATCTGCATAAAGGACTTGAGGTCCCCTATAGCAGCCGTTTCTGACCGCAAGGGTTCTGTCTGATTTGTAAGGATACATTTACAGTGTGGAAAGTGACTGCAGTGCTAATGAAATGCACAGGCTTGAGAAAAATTCTGGCCTAGAGATAATCCAAGTGTCTTTTTTAAACCAATTATATAGTAATACCATACCTCCCAACTGTCCCGATTCTGGCGGGACAGTCCCACTTTTGGGGGACTGTCCCGCCGTCCCTCCCGCCACCCAGTTTGTCCCGATTAGGGGACAAACTATTTTTTTCTTACAAAAATCAATGAAAAAGTATATTTTTGCCGCGGTCGCGGAAGTAAAAAGGGGCATGGCTACACCGGAACGGGGCGGAGCTTGGGTGGGACCAGGGGCGGGGCCTATTTGTCCAGCTGTCGCCGGCCCAGAAGTTGGGAGGTATGGTAATACACTTTGTGGAAAGCATTGGATTTGCATTTATTTCAGTGTCATCTAATCATATGTTCCAGAAAAGATCTAGGCCTAAATTTAGTAAACTGGGGGACTGTAAAATTGGGGATGTTGCTCATAGCAACCAATGATATTCAAGCTCACATTCTCCAGTATGTAAAATGATTCTGAGAACTTGAATTTGATTGGTTGCTATGGGCAACATCCCCACTTTTCCAATCCCGCAGATTAGTAAATCAAGGCCCTGGTTTCTGGTGATGGGTGAGACCAGAAGCATATAAGTGTTGGGGGGTGAGCTCGACTGTAGTAACACTTGTGTGCAGGAGGTTGGTTACTGCAATAGAGGTCTGATTCCAATCCAGTGTGTGAAGATTTGTATGTTTAGAGGTTATTTCCCCTGAGGTATATTACTGATCTGCATAAGTGTAAGGATTTGCTTATTTATATGCTGCAGCTAAAATCAGCCTTTACTCTTCACATAAGGTAATGATTCTCAATGCATATGAGAATTGCCCCTTATTCAAAGTAACCAAACGAAACAGGGAGATTGAAAAGTGGGGATGTTGCCCATAGCAACCGACCAGATTCAAGCTCACATTCTTCGGTATGTAAAATTAAACCAGGGTTGCCAACTTTTGCAAATGTACATCAGGGAGATTGTGACAGGCTCTGCAAAAAAAGGGTGTAACTTGGGCCAACAAAGGGGTGTGTCCTGTGGATAGCTCCACCCATCGGTGTGTCTAGCTCGGCCATGAGATCTATTACACAATTAAAATGGCAAAATCAGGAATGTATTGTTTGTTAAATTGTCAGTAAATAAACACTTTCAATATATGTATTGTGAAAGGTGTAAATAGAAGATTCACTGACTTATTTATCTTTACAGTAGATCAATTTATGAATTCTATCATCATAACGCTATGTGTTCATGAACTCAATCAGCATCAGGGAGATTATCCAGCACTTCAGGGAGTCAGGGAGATCACCCACATTTCAGGGAGACTCCTTGATATTCAGGGAGAGTTGGCAACCATGAATTAAACTGAGAGGTTGAATCTGATTGGTTGCTATGGGCAACATCCTCACTTTTCAATCTCTTTGCAATCTCACTGCTTAGCCCATGGCTGAAAAGAACAGAGATAAGGAAAAGAAGTGTACTTAACAAAAATAACATGATGTTAACCATTCGTCGCCAATATAAAAATGTAAAGAAAAATAAAGTGTGGTCAAGTCTGAATCATGTGCGGCGTGCTTAAACCCAAAAATGTAACTCAACAGTTATATTATCAGGTATGATGTAAGAACGCATGCTTATACTGCTGCTAGGCTAGGCATGAGGGATCATGTGGACAGCACATATGTCCTCAGCATAAAGGGGAAGTAGCTGCTACCACAGCAATGATTTATAGAAGTGGAAACCATGAACATGACTAAACACAGGACATATCCGAATCTTAAAAAGTTTCCTTTTGTTGAACCATTATGGGGTAGTGTAAATAGGAAAATAAAGCTTTGTGTAGTGCCAGAACAAGGAGCACTACACATAAGAGTCTGTTATAAAAATATTTATTGGGGACGCTCAGCTAATATTTCACCATTCTTAAACTGACCCACATCTGCATGGGGTTGCGACACCCGCAGAGTGACAAAAAGAACATGTAAAAATGAGGTACTTTAATACTAATAACAAGCGATTGTTTCATGTGATTGTGGAGCTTACAGCTTATCTTCACAATGGATTATGGATCATATTATTGTTGAGTCGCATTAGAGTGCCTGGAAAACTCTTATAGTCTGAGGGAAAGGAAAAGCAGAGATGATGCCCATAGCAGCCCATCAGATTTAGCTCTGACTTTCCTATTATATACAAGAACATTTCAGCTAGAATCTGGCGGCTGTGTGCAGCATCACTCCTTTCCTTTCCTTCAGTTTAGTAAATGAGTTTCTTAGCTGCACCACATTGTGTATACCACAAATTTGATATGGTTGTGCGTGAAAATGAAAGCCATGCTTATCTATTTGATGGTTCTAGGATACATTTATATTCAGTGTTACTCCTAATCTGAAAGGGCCCTTCTTTGAAAACAGACGGCAATGTTGTCAATGCCTCTAGACAAATTTGTGGAACATTAAAACATGAAACAATACTGCTTTCTGTCTCAGTCAGGTAGGTTTGGATTATACAGATAGATTATACAGATACATTTCATTTATTAATATTTTTTAAGAAATGTGTGACTTTAAGAATTGCATACATTGAATCATTGGGCCAGATTTAGATTTACACTCTCATGACTTATTACACACGACTAAAGCTAGGCATACACAGCAAGATAAATCGTTCCAATTGAAAGATCTTTCCGTGTATATGAACGATCTTTTCAACAGATAGGCCGATATCGATCAAAAATAGTCAACAAGCGATTTTTTTGATCTTTTGGTCTGAAGAAACTTAAATAGTTTTTTAGGTAAAAAATCGTTCCATGTGTACCCACTTGCAATAATTCTGACATTAAGGACCACTTTAGAAACATAAACCAAACATTTTAAAAAATGGTTCGCAAGTCCTCATAGTATCCACCTGTATTGAACAGAAGAATACAGGTCAGATAATAACATCATTTAATAGAACCAGGAAGATGTGACAGAAGCCCAGGAGCGGAGTATTTGTACCCCAAGGAGAGTCTGTAACCCCCAGTAAATGGAGTTCAGTGGTTGACCTATTAGTCATCAGTATTATTACTGCTGTATATTAGTCTTGGCGTATAACTGGCCATTGTTAGCACCGTTGCTGGAGGAAATTGCCTCACAAGTTGCCATGGAGGCAGCAACAACAAACTGCTCACTGGACACACTCAATGGTGCTGAGTAATGGCAAACTTACACACAAATGTGTTATCCCCTGGCTGGGATGTGCAGGGCCCCATGTATAGGGTAGGATGTATAGCTACTAAACGCTCTTTGTGTGACTATAGCAGAATACCATAGAGGGGTTATATAAAAATATAGCCATCTCATGATCCCATCACATGCTATTATTTTATGCTTCAAGCCAACACAATTTTTTGCTGGATTTTTAGGTTCAATGTTTTTCAAAGGCCTCATTTCTCTATAGAACACTGATTCATTGACTTCAACTAAAATAATAATACATGACAAGCTTACCATGGAAAGTGATGGTATTTATGTTTTATTGATGTTATTTTGAGTATCAATGACTTCACCCTTCAACTTCTAATTCTTAAGTATATCTGAGCACTTTTGGTATAATAAAATATAAAAATAATCCTGAGATGGATGTTTAATGTATATATGAATCTCGGGCACCGCACCATACTATAAGGATGCTTATCAGGGGCAGACTGGCATGGGTGCCAGTGTGCCAGATGTCACCCGGGAACGCCGCACCATTGGTGGTTGAGGGCTGCACACGGCAATCTATGGGCCGTTACTCATGGGCCACTGCTGTGGGCTTGCCCCCCCAGGCCAAAATGTGCCAGCCTGCCCCTGAAGCTTATGTTTAGTGCCCACTTATAAAACCCTGCCTAACTTATGGACACAGCTCTGCCCCTCAAGTAAACCAGACTGCTTACACAAAGGTATTTTAGGACATTGAAAGGATGCATACCATGCCACATATTATTCAGTGCTTGCCCATGCTATAAAACAGCTGATCTTCTATACAAACTGGATTTATTCTTTAAAAGAACAACCCATTATCTGAACCAAGAACCCATTATATTGTATATATTAACACATAAACATGCCTGAAACATACCTGATCTGCAGTCTACAATGTATTTTCCCAATGGTTTACAGTATCCACATTCTTAGTCATGTACTAGTCATGAACATATCATTAGGACACTGAAAGGATCACAGATTGTACATGAACATACATACATACATACATATATGTAGTTGATCGTCGGGAGACTAAAGCAAAGTAAGACAACTATGGAGGTCCGGGCCGCGGGACAAATAACCCCCGCCCCCGGACCCACCCAACTCTGCCCCAGACCCGCCCTCCCCGACCAAGTCCCGACCCTTTTTGCTGCCGCGGCTTGCGGCATCTTATTGAAAAAAAGTTTGTCCCCTTGGTATACAATGGTATAGTATGGTATGGTATAGTATGGTATCCATACATTATATGTGACACATGTCATAGTATGGTATAGTATGGTATACAATGGTATAATATGGTATGGTATAGTATGGTATCAGTCAAGGGAGGCTTCAATCTATAACATGCAGCATAATCAGTGAGAAATTGTAGGAAAAAGTCACTTCCCTTATAGGGTGCAGCCAGTGTCCATCAGAAGGCAGGAGACAGATATTGTACAGCAAAACAGTGATCTGGGAAGAGCCCCCCCTGAGCACAAAGAGCTGCGGCTGGTCATGTAGAGTGTGAGCAGTGGATACAATGGGCTCCATTTATTAAAAATATCACTGGGGGCGATATTGCATTCGTCCAGGCTCGCAGCACCTCGCTGCGAGCCTGACACCATCGCCCCAGCATTTACTGAAACTTACCTGTCTCTCGGTGTCCCTCGATGAGCCGCGGGATTCCTGGAGCCAGCGATGTTTCTTCGGGTCCCGGCGCATGCGCAGTATATCAGCACTGGGACTTAGAAAATTTTAGAAAATTTCTAAAACAGACTTTATCATATGAAATCGATAATATCAGGGCTTCGTAAATGAAGACCAATATATGTATGTAGAGTGACAGACGCTGCAGCAGCTCTCTTATAGGAACTGTATGATGACGATCTTATCATACACAGAATACCAGTGTCTGCTGCTCTGTGTGTTAATGTAATTTTATCTTTTTTTTACTGATTTTCATTTGGGGGAGCCTTCGCCATCTCTGTGATGTTTAATGTTCCTCGGTAAGTCTCACTTCTGATCTGCCTGAGAGNAGCTGTGCGGTGATGATGCTGCTCACAGGCAGCCACACTGTTAGCTTCTTCTCAGCAGTCGTGTTAAGAGAATGAAACCCTGCCTAAGCTCTCTGATGGATCTGCTACCCTGCTATAGTCCCGTAAAACATCCACCGACCCCATTTCATTCCACACCCCTGTTACTGCCCAGGATGAGAACCACTACCCTAAGGAACCTTAATGTTAAAGTTTCCAAAACTAATGTAATGACTGTATTGTTGCTTGTGACACTACTCAGAGAAGCGAGATACTGTATGTTACTTTTATCTGATGGGATTTTTTTGTAAATTCTTTTCTGTTTAGGTGGTTTCTTTTTTTATTTCATGCTGGCAATCTGAGTCCAACTTATTGTTTCTATTAGTGTACACTTATTTTGTTCGTCTGTAACTCTATGAAGGGTGTTATGGTATTTTAACATCTGTTATCTTTTGTAACCTGATATTGCTGAGATTCCCATTGTTGTGGGCTCTGTCATATTGCTGTATACGCTGCAATGTCTGAAATGTGTTTTTGTACTTGGCAAAAGTTTAATATAACATGTTTAAACAATAAAAAACAAATATAAGGCTTAGTGCTATGAATTTGTACATGATTTTGTTACTCATTTTTGTGGTTATACACAAGACTGTTAATTGATTACAAGTAGGTGGGTCAGTGGAAGACCGGAGCTCATTTCCATAGAAAAACCTTTATGCTACAACTGTACAAGAATGTGAAAATGTTTAGGATAACACTGGCATATTCTAGGAATCGGTCAGGACAAACATTAACTGTGCTCCTGCCAGAGATAAGTTTAGTGGCTAGATTAAGTGGAACAATTAGTCTTATTACGTAATGTGATTTTTCAAGTGTCAAAACAAAACTCCACACAGACCAATTTTAAAGTGTACCTGTCACACACAATATAGGATTCTCTAAAAAGAAGAGATATCATTGAGGCAAGAAGCACATAGGGAACAATTAGCAATGGTGCAAACAGATGTTTTTGTATGTATCAGGTTCTGGGCTGCTTTATCTTTTGAGTTTGGGTAAGCAGAATTTTAAGAAATGTAAGAAAACCAATGGCCCATATCTTTTACCTGTAACCAGTGATCAGATCCAAACATTAGCAATTATAGTGTTCAGTGAACCGAAAGTAGGAATTACTATACACTTATGTATTGAGGGATCCGCACACAAACCCCTACCTTAACTTCTCTGCTCTGTCCTTGCTTAAAAGTCAGTGCAGAAGTCTGAAGCCAGCCCCTTCTACCCCGTTCACACTGACATAAAAAGCCCGGGTATTTAAGGCAAATTCCTGGGTTGCCTAAAATACCGGGTTTTTTTAAAGTCATTGTTCAATGGGCCTGTTACATACAAATTCTGGGTATCTTTACCCAGGATTAAAACCCAGTAAAAAAGAAGGGTTATTCCTGTGTCGCCCGCAGTGTGAACTGGTGTCTTTTTTAGTGTTAAAGTTAGGAAGGGGGGAAAGGAAAAAAAACGTAAACACCAGCGTCACTGGCTTCAGTGTGCACGAGTGTTGCAGCTGTAATTGCCGGGTCTCAAGTCGAAACACGGTATTACCATACTGTACTATTTCCATCTTTCCTGCTGGACTATGTGTTCATGTAGAATTTCTGGAAAGTACTGAATTTTATCCTTTGCATGCAGGTAAAATACTCTGCTTTTCCTTAATGCACACAGCTACTGGCCACCTTTGCTTTGTACCTCCCAGCAATACAACATAGTTTAGCCCAGATGGAATTTTCCACCTTGTTTTTCTTTTCTTTTCAAACTCTGGATCCGTCCAGAGACCCACAGTAAAAACAAAAAGACAAAAAAATACAGTTCATTAAAATTCAGCTATCAACTGGATGGGTTGGATATCAGTCATGATTAGCAACAAAGAGTAATGACACTGGTAAATGTGCATTCTTTTTTGTTTCTTAGAGCAGAGATGATGCTGAAGCCATTTTTATTTGCATTGAAACATTCCTGGGATCATGTTACTTATGCTGTCCTGAATAACGCACTAGAATTAATAGTTAACATTGTATATGGCACACAGTAAATGCTTGTTTGGTAGTTATGATTTGATTGAGACACAGTTAAATAAGCAGAATTCTGCTCTTGTGGGGGATTTTTGCTATTGTTATGTTGATTACCGGTATATTGCTAGAGGACACACAAAAGACTTTGATATAAGCATTCCTTCCCATAAGGGTTTTTATTTTTTTATTTATTTTTTACTGATAAGAAAAGATAATGGTTCTCAGCTTTATATCACCTGTCTAGATCACATCATATTTACAAAAAAATCCAGAATAAGGAAATCAGAGAGGTATCAACAAATAGTTATTATTTTTACACCTTAAAAACAATAACTGATAGGAAAGTTCATAACTTACCGGCAATTTTTTTTAATAAAATATAAAAGTAAACACGCCTTTCTAAGCAGTTACTTTCACAAACATCAAATAACGAAACTCAACATAGATACTGTAGGTGAGACAACACTGAAATCGGATACTACACGTTTAACTGATCTACTTGGCATGAGCCAATTTCTGCATGCAGCGTGCTTAATCTGCTGTTAGATTGCACTGCCCAGAAACTGTACTAAAGGTGGCGATCCACAGGAATGATATCGTTCTCCTGGTGGCTATAGAAAGTAAGAGGGAAAAAAAACCCTGCAATAAATGAAATAAAAATATACTTACCTTTCAGCTGTCCCCATGATAATTGTGGGTTTTGGCTAAAAATCTGCCCATGAATGGCTTCCTTTCCATACAGATCTGGTTCTATATGCACAGTGTGACTTATCTATGTGCATGAGTTAGCCAGGATGGACGAGGAGAGTCACTTACCTTTTTTTGCGATGGGCTGAGGGCTTGTCATTTCATACTGCAACCTTCAAAATAGGGCTGTATGCAGTGGTGTAAATCCCAGTTGCCTGGAGACAAGATAAATGTTGGTGCCCCTCCATACCCCACGACTCTTCACAATATTAAACTCTTCATCACTGCCTCCTCCTTCATAACACTGCCTTCCCCCTTTAATTGCTTGATTGACTTATGTCTTCTTTTGTCCAGTAAAATTTTCCCAGATACCCTCCCCTGCTGCCACACTAAACTTATTTTAAAAACCGCGTGTTCACACATGTGACACGTCAATTATATTTAGCATGTATATACTTTATATACTTTATATGCCCCTATATACTGTATGTGTATGTATGTATTGCTTTATAAATAAGTAAATGATGAAATAGATTTATCTATAGATTACCATCTATAAATACATTAGGGGTCAGTACAGAGATCTTTCACATGAACTCTTTATCCATAGAACCGTACAGAGGACACGCTAAGATTAGAAGAAAGTTTCACAACCAGGAAAGGGTTCCTTACAGTAAGGGCAGAGGAAAGGGTTCCTTACAGTAAGGGCAGAGGAAAGGGTTCCTTACAGTAAGGGCAGTGAGGATGTGGAATTTATTGCCTGAGAAGTTTGTGATGGCAGGATCAATAGATTTAAGTTTAAATTTTTAGAGGCAAATGGTACCCAGGGTTACAACTGGTAATTTATTACCTTAGTCAGGAGGGAGCTCTTGTATATTTAAACTGGATCAATTTCAATTTTAAAACTAGGATCGCAGGAGATCGCATAGGTTGAACTTGATGGACTGACGTCTTTTTTCAACCTCAACAACTATGTTACTATGTTACTATGTATAAAGATATAGTGTAAATCTATATAGTGGATTAGGGATGAGGCACATATCTCCAATTCAGAGTTGCATGTTGCCGCTTAATATGGATCCATCACATGTATGTTCATAAAAATGTATTTTACATATACATACCTTCAATTCATGTGCTAACCAGACAGTCTGTCTATGATGTTTTAAAACCCTTGTCAGGGGTCATAGGGTCAGATTCAGATCTTTAGGCACTCATGACTCAAGAGTGGGTAAAACCATGTTGAATTGCAGGGGAGGTAAAATGAATGTCAGTGTTTGCATGCAGGGAGAATACTTTATTTTTGCATTTTGCACACAGACACTGACCAGCATTACTGTTATTAGATTTGGGATAACTCTACCCAAGTGATAAGTCTACCCAGCCACCCCAGCCTCAAATAACACATTCCAAAGGTGGGTCCAAGAGGAGCATATGAGAGTTAAATATGGAATCTGTGGGTGCACTTCTTAAGGGCTGTCGCAATGACAGGAAGTGTCACAAAACCATTCTTTCACCCACGTGCCCAAAACTTTACGTGTAAATTTCTGTATTCCTCCATTTTTATTTTATAAAGACACTGTGTGTATTTTTATTATACTTTTTTTAACTTAAGCACTATGATTATTTTTCATATTAAGTCTCAGTCTCTTACGGATTCAGGTGGCAATTAGCTTGGTTTATAAACGCTACATAGTTGTAACAGCAGAGATAATATTATCATATTGGGTATATGATAATTCTGGTACTGTGCACTGTTTGAACAAATCTTGGTGGTGGCAGATACCACTTAATGAATAGGTGAGGTAAATAAGGGGAATAAATCAGTATACAATGGACTAGATGGCTGTTGGGATTAAACCCTTGCATCATATATAACTCACAAGGTCTCAGGTGAGATTGTGGTTGTGACAAATTGGTGGCAAGTGTGTGCGATAGATATATTGCTATAATATGGTTTTATTTTAAAGAACTTAAGCAATTTAGAGAATCAGGAGGATTTAGAGGACCCCCATCTTTGCTTAAAGGGAAGTTTCCTTTTAGCTCCTGTATGGGTGCAGGGTGCAAGGTAGATTTGATCAGTGTGATGAAATGAGTGTGAAGGGAAACTGAACAACGTGAATGTGATACATTGTGTGGTGCAGTTCAGATTGAAGATGCATTCCGTCATGGGAATAGCGCAGAATAATATAAAAGGTGCCCAGTCAACCCAAATAAATTATCACAGTGCCACACAGCATACTTTGGAAGTGGGTCAGAAGAGTTGTGTTAAGTTAGGGTAAAAGCACCTCATTATGTACCTAAGCCGGAAATGCTCCCAGCAAGTTGGCCTACGCCATGGTGGCAAAGGAGTGTCTGCCCATTGTTTGGGCACTGCAAATATTACAGTCATGCAGAGCCTTTATAGCAGGGGTCAGGGAACTTTTTACCTTTTACCTCTAAATATATTTAGATACCTCCTCTCCCCCATAAAAACAAAATAAAACACTTTTATTATTACAGATTGGGGAATTATTTATTTTTAAAGTCCCCCATGTCTCCAGAGCTCACTCCCTCTGTCTCTGCAGATCTCTCTCCCCCTCTGTCTTTCCAGCTCTCTCCTCTTTCCTGTGGTTTGTCCTCAGTTTTAATAACGCTGACGTAACCTGGTCACAGCGTCATTCTGATGTTGGGGCCTGGATGTAACGGCAAATGCCAAGACACAGACGGTCATGCATATAGATTCATATGGATACCCAGATGTGTATTGTCAGTGCAACCTGTCATTACCCCCAGATATAGCATTTTCACCCCATTTGGGGTAATTTACCAATTTACCCTCTGTCCTTGACCACTGTTTTACAGTTATCACAGACCACAATTCACTCAGTTGGTTGCACAGGGTTGCCGGGACCAATGGTAAGCTGCTCATGTAAAGTCTGACCCACTTGCAGTATACTTTTACTGTATAGCTCAAAAAAGGGGTTTATCATACTAATGCAGATGGCTTATCCAGAAGAAGCCATGCTGACAGTTATGCATTTGACTGTTCTCCTGTCACCATTGTAAAGGGGAAGGTGTTGCAATATTGGTCCATCACTTGTATGTTCATAAAGAGATAGTTTAAATATGAACGTTTCATATTCAATTGATGTACTAACCAGACAGGAGTTAATCCAGAGTTCGGGAGTAAGAGCAAAACAGGTGCAAGTGTAGACCCTACATGCAAAATAATTCTAAAAAAGGTGCAAGTGCAACTCAGGATCAACCTCACAGTCTCTCTGATGGTTTATAGTTTTGGTCTGGGGTCATAGGTGTCTGTACAGAGACATATTTCTTTTGTACTTGTCAGATCAAGTGATAACTCATTCTACCCGGCCACCCCGGCATCAAATGTCACATACGAAGGTGGGGACCAAGAGGGGCATTTGAGAATATCACACTGACAGAGAGTGTCTTAAAACCCTTTTGACATCATCGGGCCCATAAACCTTACATGTAAAATTCTGTATTAATCAATTATTTTATAAGACTCTGTTTACATACTGTGTATCTTTTTATTATACTATTTTGTACTTAAGCACTGTGATTATTTTTCATATTAAATATCAGTTAATAAGTTCCTGGCTCACAGTGATTAGAATACCTCCCCGCTTTTGGGGGTCTGTCCCGCTGTCCCGCCCGCTTCCCAGTATGTCCCGCTAAGGGCACATACTGGTAGAAAAGTACATCTTTTATTATATTAGTCGCGATCGCGGCCAAAAAAGGTGCGGGGCTTAGGCGGGACTGGGGGTGGAGTTGGGCGGGACTGGGGGTGGAGTTGGGCGGGACTCCCACTGCAAAGTTGGGAGGTATGGATTAGTTTGGTTTATAAATACTACATAGACATAACAGGAGAGATCATATTGGTTGTATGATAATTTTGGTAAGGTGTAATTGAGTTGAGGGAAATGAAGGCCTTCAGGATCAGGGTGAGAACTTGTAGAACAATCCTTGGTGGTGGCAGATACCGCGTCTTACCTGACTTACCTGACTGCTAAAGGACCAGAATCACACAAATCACACAAAAGGATTACAGAGATTGACATGAGGCACTTGTATCTAATCGGCTTCATGGGCCTCCTGTCAGTCTCGACACAGATTGGCCGCCTGTCAGAGAAACTCCGGCCCGTGTGTGGAACCTCTACTCACTGACCAGAGTTACCACATCTCTCTGACGTCATAATAATCAGCATGTACAGCAGTAATAAAGTCATAAAACTCCGATAATTCTGTAGGTAGAGAGATGGAAACATTCAGGAGGTGGAGGTAAAGCATGTTATTAAGTGAAATGTCCATACACTACACAATGTCAGGAGCTTGAGGCCAATACCACACATGTGCCCTTAAAATCCTATGGATTTGCATCTTTACAATTTTTTATAATAAGCACATGAAAAAATCAACATGAATTAATGAATTAATTGATTAGATTAGAACATTCAACATTTTTCTTTATTTTTACAAAATGACCTGCACTTTACACTTGCATTGGACATAACCCTGCTGAACTGTGAGGGAATTAACTTTTTTATTAATTAAAGTTTAAGGTTGAATTTTTCTAGATGAACTCTAATTTACAGATTATTCATAAAACAATGCAGTATGTAAGTTCTATGTGCAAAAGCAAAGTATGTAGAATAATTGAGTATGCAGCTGTTTTCCCTTAAGGTGTAAGCACAAGTCAGCCCCCTCTATGTGAATTACATCCCAGAATATCACTAGAAATTATTGGGGTATATTTACTAAGCCGCGAGTTTGCAGTGAGATTGGAAAGTGGAGATGTTGCCCATGGCAACCAATCAGATTCAAGCTTTCAGTTTCATTTTACACACTGGAGAATGTGAACTCGAATCTGATCTCCACTTTCCAATCTCACTGCAAACTCGCGGCTTAGTAAATATACCCCATTGAGTGTATTTGTTTTATCTATGTATAAGCTTTATTGACAGTTCCAGGTTTGTACCAGCAGGGAGTGCTATGACACTTCAGCTTGTAGCAAGCACAAGTCTTACTGGAAATGGAATGATTCATCTTCAAACTGTCTATAAAGTTTTATAAACCAGAGCGTTACAAATTGTTACATGCTGTTATTCATGCTGTCCTTGCTCCCCTTGCTCCCCTGGCTGTAGGCACTGGCATCAGCTGGGTTGCCCAATGTTGCCTGTGGCTGGTTCCGGTGGCAGGACTGGCATCATGGGACTTCCTGGTTACCAGGATGCCAGCCCTGCCCGATCTCCTCTGCTGATTGGTCAGCAGATGTCTATAGTCTCTTTTTTAGCTGGGGAACGCTGCTGGTTATATCTTATTGCACATGTCCCCAGTTCCTTCTCTTGCTTCCTCCGCATCTTCTTCTTACTCTCTCTTGTGATCCTGAGTGACCTTCCTATCGTTCTCCAGTGTTCCTTCTCTTTTTGTTATTTATGCCAGTGTGAGTATTCTGCTGCCGGTTTAAATCTGTGAGTGTATTCCCTAGTTTTGTCTGCACTATCCATATATTTTTCTCCTTGTCACCTATTGATTCCTTTTTCTGTGGACTACTGCCGAGGGCCACAACCTGCTGGACACTTGCGGCCTCAAATCTGTGTACACCTTTAGGGGCTCCAGCGAAGCCATGGTTCCACACCCTGAGAGTGTTACTTTTCTTACTCACCTATATATCATAACACAAATGCAATGGTTAGCACAGGTAACAATTTCATAAGAATACATCCACTATTGGACATTAGGAACCACACATGACAAATAACTGTTCAACTACTTATACTTCAAAAGCTTAGGATTAAAGTTTTGGGTAAAAAAATGCTGTTAAAGTCCACTCAGACTGTGTTAGAAGGCTACCTTCCTGTCAATTCTATCTATCTATCTACACTCAATACGATCGCTCCTGTTATGCCTATGTAGTGCTTCTAAACCAAGCTAATCAATATGTGAACCCATAAGAACACAGAGGCAGGTGCTTAAGGACAAAAGGGTATAATAAAAAGACACACAATATGCCAAACAGTTTCTTTTAAAATGACAGGAGAAATGCAAAAGGATTTTCTGCCTTTATGACATGTTTAACTCTCATGTTCCCCTTTTGGTCCCAAAATTTGAAATGTTACCGTGAGTTACCAAATCCATAGATCTGGCTAGTATGACCAGCAAATATCTCCCTATAAATCCCTGTGACCCAGAGAAATATATTCTTACAGACTTTTATGATCCAAAAACATCTCACCCCTGCAGATAATAGATTAGATAATAGATGGTCTGACAAGCTCAGGTCAAGTGAGGGTGACTGCATATTTTATATACATGCAAGTGATGAACCCATATCATAACATTTCTTTAAGCAGTGGAAACATGGGAGGGAAATAATGATTTCAGGCATAAAACATTCAGACCTGGAAAGTCTTTGGTGCTGCTGCATGTGTATTGGGTTGTGCTATTATTAGCTTGTGATTTTAAATAGAATTGTTTTAGTTATTGTGTATAAAAACTGCAGAACACACATCTTAATAACTTGTTTTTCAGCAGGAAATAAACTGTTTATAGCTTACCACTTACCAAATGAAGTGTTACAGGCTTTATAAAGCCCTATATGATTAGTTGGTTTCATGCAGTATTATATATGGAATAAAAAAAATTTAATAAAACACACAAACCCAAAAGCTTCTTAATATATAGTGCCATCTTGTGGAAGCTCAATTTAGTGATCTCTGTGCCCAATACTACATAACACCACCAATCAAAAATAACTTTACTTATCTACATTAGTTGAATTCAACTAAAAGTTAAAATCTACATAGTAGTATGATATCATTTGTTACCCTATGTAATTAAGAATCATCCCCGAATGTTAGTCTTATATTTACTAAACTGCTGAAATGGAAAAGCGGAGATGTTGCCCATAGCAACCAATAAGAATCTAACTCTCAATCTCCTATTACACGCTAGAGAATGTAAGCTATAATCTGATTGGTTGCTATGGGCAACATCTCCACTTTTCCAATGTGGTCTACATTTTATTTTTGTATTTAGTTAATTTTTATTATATTATACAATGTTAAATTTAGAAACAAAGTCATCAATCAACAATGTCATTTTAAATTATCTACCTCTGTAATATAACATAATTCAGGATCCAAATATGTGGCCCATAGCTGAAATCTGCCTCTGAGGGCTTAATTCAGACCCAAACACAAAAATGAATGCGATCTGCATTCTGTAAAACCACACACACCTTATTGAAGACTTCCATGCACAACAGACACAGTATTATTATTTCTATTTTTTTTAACAGGTTTTATATAGCGCCATTATATTATGTTTGACACTCATTAACACATGTGTGACTGGGTGGTAACCAGGGCCGGCCTTAGGTTACATGGTGCCCTGTGCAAAACTTATTTATGGCACCCCCCCCCCCCCTTGGTATTTTTAAGCATTATAGCATTTGGTGTTTTTTTTATGTTTTAGTTTACTCGGTTTCCTTAGGACACATATGTAGGCAGGAAGCTGTCTTTTATATCCTAGAAAAATGAATTGTAACTTCTGTCCATGTGTACATTGTTGGTTGTTTTTATCACTTACTGAAGGACTT
>JABWIB010003962.1:10213-33347 GCA_016617825.1 Platyplectrum ornatum
AAATCGTCACCAATATCGTCAGCGACTGACGATTTATGTAATTCGTCAGTTAGTAACTTCCCCCCCAAGTGTACAATGTCCTCCTGTATTTAACATTGATTCTGTCTGGTTACTTCTGCAGCGAGACAAAAATGTTTGTAATTCTTGTGTCTTCTACACTACCAATATCAACGTGAAATGTCATTGTTGCATTAGAATATGCAATAGCACCGATAATCCCTTATCTCCTGGAAGATGGTAATTTAATGCAAATTACATATTGATAACCGCATGCTGAACTGAACAAATGTAGCAACACCCTTCTTGCAAATTCACCTATGCCCCAGTTACAAAGTACAGAGAAAAGGCTTATAAACAAGTAGCATGTATAATAAAACCTATTCAAACTGGAAATAGCTAAACAAATCAACAGCTTATGGTGTGATTGCAGAGATAAAGCACACAAATATCCTTCCCTTGTAATTAAAAAAGCATGTTTATTGTTTTAATCCCTATAGTGGTTGACAAAAAGACCTGATAGCCTGGAATTGGATTTTTACCCGTCAGTCACACGTGTTACACTAACAAGACTGGTATCAAGAAGTGGCAGTTCATGAACACAGGGCCGCCATCAGGGGAGGGGGTGGGGGGGAATTTTTCTATTATTTGTGTGCTTTCCCTTTACTTCAGACAATAATTGCTTAGTGTGTGGGGACAGTGTGTGGCAGATAATTGGCGTTTCGCCAGGGGAAATATTTTTCAATTTTTATGCTGTTATGATAATTGTTCTAGTGTGTGGCCAGCTTTACACTCTTGGGAAAAAAACAAGTTGAATTGCAGGGAAGATAAAATGAATATTAAGGTGGCCATTCAAGGGCCTATTTTTAGCCAAAACCCATGACTGTTGTGGATATTTAGGACAAAACTTGCCATGGATGGCAACAAAAGAAAAAAATTGATAAAACGCTGAAAAACAAAAGCTATTGTTCCGATGTAGGCAAGTATATAATACATTTTAGTTTCTGTGAATATTGTACTACAACTAGCACTACAAAGTCCAGAATGCCATAAAAGATTTTTTCCCTGTAGAGAATCANTTTTAACACCAAGTTGTACAAAAGGATAGGTAATGGGCGGTTTGTATATTTTTGGTTCAACCTTAAATACAGGGGTTTCAGAACCACCTGAAAGAACGCAGTACAAGCTGATTGGTATATTGCGTTATCGTTATTAAATCAGGAGCCAGCCCATAGTAAAGATGGCGGAGACAGGTCATAGTCAATTCAGCAAAATCAGTCACAAAGAAATAAATATATAAAATAACCAGCATCCGGTTGAAAATGATTATTGTCATGGTTGGCTGGTTGGACTTTTGTCTCCTGAGAAATGATCGAGCAGATATGAGGTTACAGTAGTATTTCCTTTGCTGATATTTTACAGGTATCTTAAGAATTAATTGTTAGCTGTAAAACCACATGACTCAGACACAGAATCGTTTTATTTTTGTTCATTATATTGCAATAGTTTTTTGAATATTGAAAATTGAATTAAATGTGTGTCTCTATGACACAGAAAAAAAAATATACAGGTTATGGACCGTGGACCTGATTCAGCGTTCCCGGCGGCCGCACGCTGCAAAAGCGCAGCTCTGAATATAGCGCAGGGAGCGGGGCATGCCGTATGCCCCGCATCCCTGCGCTCATTGCCAAATCGCAGAGGCTCCGGTTCGTGCCGGCTTTCATGAATGAAAAAAACAAATAAATAAAAAAAAAATTCATTTAAAAAAAAATCACACAGAAACATTTTAATGTTTTATTTATTATCTATAAATTTTTTTTTTTTTAACTTTTTTGAACACTTAATGAGGCAGGTAATTGTCCATAGAACATTACCTGCCTCTGTGCCTCTGCGCCACGCCTGCACCATGTCCAGACATGGTGCAGGCTGCGCTTGCAATTAGCAGGGCTTGGCGGAGTCGCAGAGGCACGGAGTCAGGCTTTGTGTCCGTCTCCGTGCCATTCAGAGCCGATCTGCGCATGCCTGGCTGGCGGAGACGCAGGGCTGAATCAGCTCCCAGTTTCCGATCTGGGAGCTAACTTCACTATACAAATTATCTGACTAGCTAATAATCTGCCTGATTATCAACATAGTGTGTGGGCAGCTTAAATTTTGAGAAAATTTCAATGGGCCAGATCCAGACTTAAGCAAATTCAGAGGAACGGACACTGGACTTAAGTAAGTCATCATTATGCAGATTATTTTTCTCTTTTGGCTCTAAAAACAGTTATCATATCCAAGTAAACAATATAATCGCTCGTTTGTAGCCTTGCTTTGTACTCATAAATCAAAGAGTGAATGAAAAGTGAAAGGTTTCTACATAGAAAAATAGGTTTCATGCTATATTATAGGTCAAAAATGTCTTAAAATATAAATCATTAAATATGTGCAGTATATGAATATTGCCTGAGTAATAACAACACACTCACACAAGATTACTCTCATGTATTATATGAATTCAGACTTCAGATTGAAAAGCTCTAGTTTATTTGTGTCTGTGTTAGAGGTGCTTGTACCTGGATCTGAATGACCCACAGATGTGGGACCTGATTCCCAGAATTGTATCTGCCTGATAGAGATATGCCCATCTGCGCATGCACAGAACGGTTTAACAGGCAGACAGGTGGGCGCACCAGTGCCCAAGTGTCTGCCTTCGCATCTGTGCGAAATCCGGCTTATTAAAATGAGAGAAGGGGCGTTTCTTGATTCTTCTGATTTAAATGACAGTTTTTTCAGGGGATTAGCACTAGCACATTTGTGCTGACCTTCACCATGTCTTGACATGCTGCAAGTTAGGTGTAAGTCGAAGAAGCAGGAAATTGTTTTACATACATAAAAGCCGGCACGGTACTCGTGTCTTTACATTTTATAAGTGAAACTAATGTGAATATATTTTTTAATGCTGCCAGTAGAGTCCACGTCCTAACCAGTAAATAGGTACATGGATCAGAAAAAGTAACACATAACAGAATGGAGAAACGTCATTCTGGTTACGCTGAGCCTATCTCTAACATTGCCTGAACTCTCTCTGCTACTAACAATTTGACTGTTTATTGATTTCTCTAGGATCATTACCAGTTTGCATTTTCTGACCTTGAAAATACATAAATAAAAGTGGCAGGACTGTGTCTAACTATTTCGGTGCCTAAGGCTACAGAGAATATTGATGTCCATACTATCTATACTCTTTCCAAATTACAAAGCCACAGTCCTGCCAGGCTTCCCACATTGTTGTTACACTGGTACATGTATCCCCCCATATGGTATATTACATATGCATTATATGCATTATTCACCCATAACATTTATTTAGTTACTAAATCGAGGTTAAAATATTAAAATACAAACAGCAGTGACTAATTACAAATGATTACAGACTAATATTAGCATTAATGACTGCATTACAAAGACTAAACACCATACAGTACTTACTTAACAATTCCATTGTAAGACATCTAGAACAGATGCCCCATTGCTGTGGTTTAGATTGTGCAGTTATATGTATGCAACATGTTTATGACAAAGGAATGTCTTTAAACACAGACATTGTGCATCCAATTTCCTCATCAAGCTTGTGGTTTCTGTGTTTACCTTTAGCCACAAACACATACATAATGTGTGTGTGTTCTTGGACAAACCGGTATATATCTATGAGCCTCAATTTACTGTAATTGAGTAATTCTAATGACACTTCTAAGTTACCAGAGAAAATTATGCTGCCAAAATTCCAAATTATGACCACACAGAACTAAAGGGAGACATTTTTTGCAGCTATGTTATAGCTGCAAAAAATATATATATTATATTACTTTTAGATACCATTTAATTTATGGTCATCTATCTATCTATCTATCTATCTATCTATCTATCTATCTTAATTAAATAAGTAAATAAGTAATAAATTAATTAAACCATAAGTACGAGGAAACTTCTTTTGAAGACTATATATATATATATATATATATATATATATAATATGTATATATATTTACAATATATTTATTAGAAAGTTCTCATTTATTGCTGCCATTTTAACACTCAGATTCCAAGCAACATATGAAAATAAAAACGTTTACAAAAAACAAGTTATGGTATAAGTGCAATTTCTAAACTTCTGCTTTCATCATATGTGTAATATTTGAGAAGGTAACAACTAGACAAAAATATATGATAATCTGTACTTCAATAAAAGCATGTAGAACTGCATATGGAAGCATGTCAAAGGTGTGCAAACTGACTTACAGTTACTATCTTTGCAAGAAAAATGGAAACATTGATAATAATTAGTCCTCAGCACAATAGAAGATGATTTGTGAATTTGCATATTTTGGCATTCAGTCATGACACTATCGGAGGAGGGGGCCAGATTCATATATCTGCACCTGGGACCACCACTAGCTTGTTTTACGACAACTCTATAATGTTGCATAAAAGGTTTGTGTTTGCAAATGTTTTGTTTTTGTAAATGACCATAAATTCTATAATATCTTGAGACTATAATGCTTTTCGATGGTGAGTGGAAGCTAACTACATATCTTTATTTCTTTTTTGCTTAACATTGGAAAGTAAGTATACTATATGAATACTGGCCAAAAATGCGTTTAATTGCTTATAAGATTTTAAGGTATCAGTGCTGATAGGGATGTTTATAGGGCTGAATATGGGGGTTTGCCATACCTTTACTTCCCCCACTGACTTAATCAACAAACTATAAATCCTCATTCACTTCTATTATGGTGGACAGCCTTGTCAAAATGTCCATACCACCACTTCTAAATGTCCACTTGGATATGGAAGTAACCAGTAGCATGTATGATATAGGGCCATTGCTAAATTAACTATAGGGCTGATGTCTTTTAGGGGCCGATTCAATCTTCTGGTTGCAAAGTTTTTCCCCCCTTACACAACAACGTAAGCGGGAAAACTCACATCTTTTTATCTCACGGCTCATAGAGGCGCGTAAAAAAGACACCATTCAGCCTTACCGTAATAGAATCTTGAATCGGCCCATTAATCTGAGCTCGGGTCAGCCCGGAACTGCTCAAATTGACACATAACAGGAAAAAGCGGGGCAAGAGAACATACACTGCAACAGTGATTGCTGGGAAGTTGGAGTCGGGTCAGTACACCTCATAGATCCGGCTCTCTCTGTCCTCAAACATTTGACCTTATTTTAGCTTCTGTCACAGTGAGAATATCCCCCTGGTCCTGACTTAAGCTGGCCACCCACACATAGTGACTATGAGGAGAAGGTCAATAATCAGGACATTTTTCCCCTTAGAAACATCTCTGAGTATTGGCCCCACACAATGTTCCCAGACCCTCCAACATGACCCATTCCATTAGGTACAAAATACTCTGTTCTGGAACTTCCAGCAATCAGTTACTATGGTAACCACTATTGTTAAATTACTCAGTTAGTTCGTTATAACCAGGTGAGTGACAGCTGAAAGCAAAGGAGCGGAGTATTTTGTACCTAATGGAATGGGTCATGTTGGAGGGTCTGTGTTCCTGCTGGCAGCGATAAACCAGCAAGAGAAGGGAGTGAAGGGAGGGCCTGCTGAGACTGACTGAAGGCTCTTGCAGCTGATTGGCTGATTGACTGGAGGCTCTTGCAGCTGATTGGCTGATTGACTGGAGGCTCATGCAGCTGATTGGCTGATTGACTGGAGGCTCTTGCAGCTGTAAAACACTCCTGTCTCTCTCTTTACTGATTTGCTGCACAGGCCATCTATCAATAATGACAATAATGATGCTTGTGCAGCACGGAGACTCTGAGTGGTTCTTCTGCATCCTAACCGGAGTGTCCCTGTCTGTAGGGCTCTAATTAGCGGCAATTACAGCAATGCTACAGTATTATCAATACTATATTATTGCTGTACTTGCCAATAATTATAGAGTGCTACAGACCATGAAACTCAGACCAGGTGGTGGAGGTACAGGGTCCGATAATTGTACCTGTCATACACTACAAGATGTTGCCCCCTTTGTTTTATTGATCCACTATAAACTACAATCTGAATTATTATTATATTTTTCTTTTTTTATGCATTTGGTCACTACTATATAGTATATGATGCTGATGCGGGGTGGTTTCCCCAGAAGAAAATCGCCCCATTTATTGTCTCCATTCACACTAGAAGTCATTTTATATTTATAAATGTCTTTATATACAAGTGATTGACCTACTGTATAGCTTGACAAGTTCCCAGAATTACACCTGTTGTTGATAAATTCATTCTTAGAATCAGTGGAATCAGAAATTTAGAGGTATCGGTATGGACATTTAGAAGAGAAAAATAGTAGAAGTGAATGGGGATTTATAGTTTTTCAATTGAATAAATGTGAAAAATGACAGTAGGGCATACCCCTGAATACACACCCACATTGAGACCTGCTGTTAATGTTATACAACCACACATGTATGTTTGGTTATGTCTATATGGGAACTAATAATTGTACCTTGAGTGCACGTTTGAGTTGGGCTGAATCTGTTCTGAAGTGTTAATCATTATGTACGTGTACCACAGTGTATAATGTAAACCCAGAAGGCAAAGCCAACAAAGTTACTAAAAATTTAATTCTATACATAGAAGTGGAGTAGGTTGTGAAATATCTGTAGTATTATACAATTATACAGCACGTGCAGGTAATGTGAGACTCCTTTCTGAATGAGGTACAACAACTTCAGACACACAGCTCAATAAATTCAATCATTTCACCCTTCCACGTCTTCCTTTATTTTTTGACCACCAGATGGCATTCTTTTAAAAAGTGAGAAGTAAATATGCCTCCAATAATACATAAATAAATGAATAAACAAATAATTAAATCAATCAATCAATCAATCAATCAATCAATCAATCAATGTTCTTCAAACCTTAGCCTAACACTATGAAACTTTATGTGTTTGGAATATAAGGCCTTCTTTGGTTCAGATTAGTGACGAGCATATTACATGTTAGTATCACATGTTATGTTGTCTTCTGTGTGTCTATTGTATTGTATAAGCCATACATATGAACACAATACAGAAAATACATTTGTTATGTAAGGTAGGAATAATGACATTACATTGTCAAATGTCAAAAGCTTTAAAAACATATTTTTTTTATTGAAAAATGTTTATTGGAAATTTTGAAAATATACAACAATTAAACAAATGGGGTGATACAATAGAGAAGGCGAATACACAGGCAAAGATACAACAAACATGAACAAAATGCACAGGTACAATATCCTTGTGTAAGAAGGGTTGGAAGAACGCAGTGTGATGAAGGACATTCCAATGGAGTCTCAAATGTACGTACCGTACATCTTTAATTAAATGTTTGCTGTGTATAATACATTTGAGTGCTGATCAATATCTGAAGGTTAATACAGAACCAGATCGGAACCGATTTGCACCAATTCCAATAGACCTACTTAAGCACTGAGTTTAAAAGTATAGACATGAATGAAAAAAACATTTGGGATTTGGGACTTGGGATGTACTGGGTGAACCTTTTTACATGCCATATGTATAAAAAAAATTGTTGGTAAATATGTTGTTTCCTTTTTCTGCGATGAATCCCAGGACTTGTTTGGAAAGTCTGAACCATAAAGAATATTCAACAGTTTACCATCAACCATACAAAGGATAACCAGGAAACAAGGGAGCAATTATTACACGTTAAACATAAAAGGACTACTGAATGGTACCTAATTAATAAATCAGCATGATTTGTGAGTAACCCTAGTGCAACTTAAATGGTTATACTCATGAATATTTATTGTGACTAGATATGTTTAAAGAATTCACTGCATTTTGTACATAGAAATGTGATGCATGTTACAGGTTTAGAATATGATACACTGCTTCTATCTAATGATCAGTTGACAAGCAACGTTCGTTCTGAAACACACATCGCAGTTAATTGAATGGCCCTCTATGTATCTAACAGCTTAAGGGAGATGGTTTAGTTCTCTGGCAATACACTTTAACAAAACAAACAATTTCTAGTAAATTCTCAAATTTCTTGCCATGCGCTAATGTTCCCAGACGTAAAAGACATAAAAGAAGATCTGTGACTTGAGCTTGTCTCCATCAAATGGTCTCTTGTCTGAAGTGGCTAGAAGCATTTTGCCAGGCCAAATAGTTGTCCATTACCAAGTGTTTAAATGTACTTATTCACCAATGTCAATCAACTGGTGATTGTGGTCTAAGCTGTTTGAAATGATAGAAACGCTGTTTTTAATCCTAAAAAAATAATTTAGCAATAATAATTGTATGTTGCATAAAACAACATTTAATTTAATCGTATATGTTCCTGGAATTACCCTAAGTAATCTAAGTGGGCTGGTGCAGACATAGCTTTTCACTTAGATGACAACCGTTCATTTGCAGACACCAAACATGAAGGCTGTGTTCCAAAACCAGATACTAAAGGCATCAAGCAGACTTGGGTCACGACGTCAAGTCTTTTTTTCAGTGTTTTCTGCACAAGTTTTTCCCGAACTTCCAATCATCAATTAAGTAAAGTTATTTTTACATTTTTACTAGTTTGTCAAAAGTTTTTTCCAAACATTCAATTTTATGGTTTATATGTTTTAAATTGGACTCATGGGACTAATACTAAATTTAGAAATATTCTTTTCGACTACATACTGTTAAGTCTGGTAAAACTTTAACCCCGATCTGCAACCAGCAATAATAGCGGTCCTATGCATCAAATGTTTTCCAATGCAAAAAGAAAGTTACCAACACATCCATACACATCAGTACGAAGGGGTATTGATGCGTTCTCTTTCACTGGTCAGGGGGTGACCTCCGTATCTTGATTGATTATAGGTGGGTTTTTGGTCCATTGTTGCTCATGTTGGAGTTTCAGTTGGAGTTACCACTAAATTATATATATTATATTATATTATTATAAATATGATGACTCTGACATAGAAATGCAATAAGTTATCTGGAACAAAACATTTCATACATTACATAGATGATATTACTCATTTTCATCACTCTCCTATAATCAATAACCACGGTGTTGCTATCACAATGGGGCGATTCAATCCCGCGTGATGACGGGAAAAAGCGTGAAGTGCGCTTTCTCCAGTCTCTTACGGTACAGACATTGTGTTTTTTAATACGGGGCTCAATGAGCCGCGAGCAAAAATCGCAGGTTTTTCTCCCTTACACAAACAGAGTAAGGGAGAATAATAGGCGCGATGCCTAATTGAATCGGCCCCAATGTTACAATCCATACGATCCGATCCTTTGATATAGGCATATGCCTGCTATACACACTCACACACAGACTTTCAGCCTCTCTTTTTTTCTAAATTGATCTTTAATTTAAAAAATACATTTTGGGATATTGACATTTAATAAAAGAAAAATGTTAGGTGTTGCCTCTCTCAACCATTGAATAGTCGTATATCTGGCCCTTATACTTGTAACAATCTAAAAAAAATTTGAATGCAGAAATTAAATGCCACATAGAAATAGATTTGCATTGCAATAATAGATAAATATTACAATAACAGTAAAATAAAACAGATAGATAGATAGATGTGCCTTGTGCAATGTAAATAATTCTATGAGATAGATCACTTATTTAACAAAAATAGTACATCAAAAATAAACACAGAAATGATTATTTATGCAACATATAGCTCATTTATTTAAACAATGTTCCTTCAATTCAAAACGGCTCAGCCTACAAATCATTATTAAGCAGTTGGGCTCAGCCTCAGCCACTGCTGCCCATGTTATGATTTGGAAATGCTGCAAAACATAAGGGCTGCGTCACGCATATGCATAACGTTTAATCATGCCGTGTACATATATTAAGTTCTTATGTCATCAGTTTTATGTTCATTATGTCAACGAAGGGACAAGCGCACTACATGAAACTATTACCCTAAATGTCTGCGCCCATGGCCTAAATTTACTAGACTGCAAGATTGCCAAAGTAAATTTAGGCCCATGTGTATATAGCTATAGAACCCTTCTAATGTCTCTAAAACTCAACGGAGTGGAGTTCAATCTACACAGCTTCTACTTCTGATTGTCAAATTCCCTTTAAATCTAATATTTTAAAGCAGCATCCAGCTATGGATAAAGTGATGATATCAGGCTCTGAGTTGCCAGAAAAACAGTTAAGTGTCTGGCAGTGAACAGATTTCATCTCTCTCTGGCACAGGTCTTGTACAAATAACATTTCCCAATATATGTGATTAGAATTTGGTACAAAAAAAGATATGAATCAGATGAGTGAATCACCGCACAGTACTTCTCATAAACCTCAGTACCACCCAAGCAATTAGATTTATAAGTGTCATTGTGCCATCTTATTGACAGAAGACAAACAATGCAACCAATAATACAGGAAAAAAAAGAAATATGAATTCAACATGCAATGTTCAGATGAGTCATCGCTGTCTTTTGGAAAATCAGGTACAAAAATATGCCATGATCGTGTTATCTGAGTCACTGCATTCGAATGTTTTTCTGGTTAAATATAGATTTAAATATAACTTCAGAATATATGTGCAAAGAGAAAGTGGGAGCCATATATTACAATATTAAAAGCAGATGTGACTTGTGGCTATATGAATATTATTTCATAGTACACAGTATAACAGTAGTGCTATGTAAATGGTATTTCTCGCATAACTCTATTGAGCTTTCTTTCCATAGATATCACTCAAACATTGTCCCTGTGCAAATAACCAGAGAGTGTCCTGAGAATATGTTTACTAAAGTAAATATAGACTGGAAAATGTGGCCAAAAAAATCTATATACATCTGCCTCCATATACATATGATGGACACTACCAGATTAAGAGGGGCGCAAGAGGAGTGAGTGGCCCAGGCCACCATCTCTCTTTTGTCCTCAAGGGCCCCTAGTCACCGGTAATCGTCTCTCCCTACTCCAGTGGGGAGGTAGGGGGGGATTAGCAGGGTGATTACGGGTGACATGGAGGCCTTAAAGATGACAGAGAGAGGGGGCCCTGGGTGCTCCCGATCTTAAGTGCCTTTCACCCCAATGCCTAATCCGGTTCTGGGCATTATTATGTATAATTGAGAGAGATGATGTTTCCTAGCCCTAATAACAGTGTAACAGTAACGCTGGTCAGTATCTGTGTGCAAAATGCAAAAATAAAATATTCTCCCTGCATTCATTTTACCTCCCCTGCAATTCAACATGGTTTCACCCACTCTTAAGTTTGCTCTCGTAAGTTGAATAACATATGTATTATGTTAAATAATCAAAATGCCACCATTAGACTGCTTTTTTACAAATGATAACACATATACATACACATTTATACAGGAGCATCGGTGTCACAAGACGTCACAGCTCAGTAAAGTGAAGACATGTAAATAATATTGGTCACTAGACACTTTAGTGACTGATATTTACATAGATGAGAGGAAGGGTCACCCCAGCTTCTGTTAAAATATGTGAAATATGTTAACATGTACAAAGCTAGACCTGGTAAAAGGAGTGGGAATACCAACAACTACCTTGCAGTCTTATGTCAACCCTCTGGAGTAAACACATGGGGTGGATGAATAGTAGCAGTAGATCAGTAGGTCAATATGAAGCTCTTACTGTACCATTACCATACCTCTCCCTCTCATAGGGCTGGATTCAGCTTTTCACTCTCATGACTTACACTCATGAGTTACACTCCCATGGGTAAAACCATGTTGAATTGCAGGGGAGATAAAATGAATGTTAGTGTTTGCATGCAGGGAGAACACTTTATTGTTGCATTTTGCACAAAGATACTGACCAGCGTTACTGTTACACTGTTATTAGACTAGGAATAGGAAACAATCAGCCGTCACTTGTTATGCTGATTTCAACTAATTAAATTTACCTTCCCTGCAATTCAACATGGTTTTGCCCATGAGAGTGTAACTCATGAGTGTAAGTCATGAGGGTGAAAAGCTGAATCTGGCCCATAGAGACTAGCCAGTTTATGCTTACTGCAAGGAACAACAAACAGTCACATTTTGTAAGCCTGTATTCAGTCCCTAGTGGTGGAATAACTAGGGCCAGATGCAGACCAAGAGTATCAGTAGGACTTCAACTCCTTTGTAGTATAGTGCAGCATAATGTTATTTGTTCCCCTTTGGCGTCTGATGTCACTTACACCTCTCATTCCCTCTTTATGGTCTGCCCAGACCCAGGGCTTTCTCTTCTCGCTGTCCTCTCCCCATCACATCACTTTTCCTCCCACAATACTGCCACATTTTGTGCTTGGGTCTGAATGTCCTGTGATTGTGCTCCCTAAGTTTCTGGGCATTCGCAGTAGTAAATAACACAGAGATATATCTCGCCTTTAGGGCCTCATAAGTGCACACCAATGACCCCGTTCCTCCAGATATTAATCTCCTACCTGATAGATGGTATTGAACACAAAATGTTAGAAGGTTTCTGGAACGCTTGATGTCCCTGTGGCCCATCGTGACATGCCTTCCTAATTATAGCAGGACTCCAGTATACTGACCATTAATAGTAAGCTACGAAAGTGTCCATATTCTGAAGCTTACCCTTAATCACAACAGGAATATGTGGATCTGTAGAATGATTTAAAGATTGTTGACTAGTAGTTGCCAAACTCCAGTAACAGCACATGCACATGAGTAATATCTCAGAAGAAGAAAGGGAAAGCTAGATGACACTTGCTCAACAGCTGGAAATGCAGAAGAATGGATATTTATATACCTTTAAATTTCCTTTATCTATAGATTTTATGAATTGACGTGGCAAGGTATATGTATTGATGCCTTAAAAGGTAAATGCTTTGCATAACGATTATTCATACCGTAAAATGCTTTTTAAAATGCCTTTAATATAAGTCATGAGGATCTAAAAGCAATGTACGTGACTTATTAAACGTTGGCATAAATGGAGAAGAATGAATAGCAATTGCTGGTGTTGCTGTGTGGGTAAGGGGGAGGCACGCTGTGCATTTTATGAATCATTTTGTATATTAAAAGTTGGGTATTTTTTGCTTTTCTTCTCACTATATTCGGACTAGTGTAGGCACACAATCTAATGCACTAAGAACGTGTTTTCAGCGCTGCCTCTACACAGCATTTGATTAGAAACCCACTCATTGTGACTCAGTCTCTGCACTTTTTTCCCATGTTTAGATAACTAAAACTCTAGCGATTAGAACACATTGTTCTCCGTGACTAAGACTCTGTCCACCCTAAGATAATGAGTAAACATTGTGGGTGTTTTTTTTTCTTAAAGAACATTTATCGTGGAAATGTCTGAAATTAGATTTTAATACCTGCACGCCACTGTGACTCTAAATTATTCCCAGTGAAACATCTATTTAAAACCATATAATCCTTGTTTAACTGTCGGATGAATGGTTCAAACACAAAAAAGTATGCCTGATATCTACTGAGTCTTTATATTCATATTGATATCCTGTATAGTAGAGATGTTATTATACAGATCAAATGAATATCGGTGTCGAGATGGACCAAGTCAAAGTCCATATTTTGCTAAATGTTTTGCTAAATATTGGGCTGTATCCTAAGATCCGATTTTCTTGCAATTGGTCTCTGATCAATGAATGTGTATATGGTATGGACAGGTAACAATGATGAGTAAAGAAGAAGCATAGTACAAGGTAACAGAAACAATGCACAGGTAAGGAAACAAGAGCATAAACAGATAATCTCTAACCCAAGGCAACATCAAAGGTACATATGGACTAGGATTACCAGCATAATAAATAGATTAGAGGTTCAGCGATATACACGCATTATCACAGTAATAAGAACGGGACCAGGTAATCAATACCAGGGAAGGTATAGAGACACATAAGAGCTTACAGAAAGGGCATACAGAGTGGTCTCAATTATGGAATCAAAGACATGCAATAAAAACTCATTGGGATCATTCTCGCTGGTTAGCTGCTGTTGGGAGAAGGACCCACTCCCCACAAACACGTGGCTGTATGATCCAAGGGCTGTTACATTCATTTTATCCATCTGTTTTTACATAAAGTGACGATGGATCAAAAGTCTGAATAGGGTGTAGGGTGCTTTACACGCTGTTACTGTCAAATAGAAATCCATTTATCTCCTACTTCGTACACCCGCCTTGTCTACACCGCCATATTAAACAAAGAGGATACACATGTGGAACACACACACTTGCTTATTGTAAATGGCCTTTTGTGTATTTAAAAGACAGAAGAAATTCCAATACAGGCACATAATATTATCCAGTGTAACAAACTGACATAAATTTGTCAGTGTAGTGCTGTATATGAATAGTAGCACTAATTACACATATACAGGTATAATTAATTTNAAAGTCTCTGTAGTAAAAAGTCTCAATTGAAATAATGATGTAGTATTTTCAAGCGTATGGGTCAGTAGATAGTAAAACTTTGTTTATGGAATCGTGGCGGTGAAAGTTGTACAGAGAAAACCCATAAGTCCTGGTGGTACATTGTTTATTATAGCCACCGCTTCCCAAGTAAAAAAAATATACTCACACATTAAAAGATGATAGACAACAGTCCAACACAACGTGTTTCTACCACCTTTTTCAAGGCTATTGCATATCAGAAGATTACGAAAAAGAAGCCCAGAGGCAGTTAAATGATGTAGAAACAAAAACAAAAACAAAAATGGAACAATAATGGAATCATCACGAAAAGGAATATAAGTACTTCGAAATACTGTCTCCCACTATCCCTGCTCTGTATTTACTGTATTTACTGTATTTACAAACATCCATAAAAGTCCCCTCCAGGTAGACTGATAGTGGCGTGTATTATATTGATCACATTGAGACTATCGGATACGGTAGATACCATACTGCAACCACTAGTTATTAAAACCAAATCATACCTGAAAGATATGATAACTGCAATAAACCTAATGGAGAATATTACTAAACTGGATCCAGACATGATGGTGATGTGGTCAGAGCTGCAATCGCAACAGTGGCTGAGTGTCTGAGTGTCTATTACCAGATCCCCACCGTACTCACATTGGACCTCAGCTACCATTGCAGTCCCTTACTCATACGACAGTTATGCTAGGCAGACTTTAAGACTTTTTACACAGGGAAACTGCAAATAAAGTGAGTGCAAAGCCAACCCTTAGTCTGGGTACAGCTTTACATTTTTAACATTGTCTGCAAACAATCCCAGAAGCCTTTGCTGCAGTAATATTCTGCAATTACATACTCATCCACAAGGTGGCTCTGTGATGAATTATGAATATGAACTGTTGTCAGTACACACTAAAGTTTCTCTGCAGATATCAGCATCAAATGCAGTTCTTCTTTGTGAATATGCCACAATGAACATAGAAAGAAACATAGTTTCTTTTCATTTCTAACCACCTTAACTACTAATAAATTAATCATCTCCACTACTAAGTGATGACCCCCTTGTGCTCTGCATGGCCCATGGTACTAAATGTTCATTACACAAATCTTGTGCTGACCTCAATTTATTTATAAATATTAATTAGGTCACCTCAAAGGAACATATCTTTTTTTTTTCTTCGAGGCTGCCCATTCCTGTACCCTCTGAAGAGCTCATTTTCCTTGTATTCGTGCAAAGCCAAAACCTGCTCTTTGAGGGTCACAAGTGAAGGGTGCTCTAAAAATGGGCTTAGTTTGCCAAGTTTTGTATTTTGTGTATATATTTTTTTATACAAAATAGTAGTTAAAACAAAGGCAAGTTATTTCATTAATTATATTAGACAATATTAGTAAAATTGTTATTTTAAAGTCACAAAACAAATGTTATTTTTGAAAGGTAACTTGTAGAACTACAGTATTAACCTGGAACATACCTAAAGCCAAAGGACGTCATCCAGAACAAAGAGTGTTCTTCTGTACATATGTAATGTATCCATACCTGAATTCTAATTGCATTTTCTCAATGGACCCTCCCTCCCTCCACATGCTTAAACAAATAGAATATTGGCCACTTATGTGCTCTGAACCCTACCTACGAACATCTGTACAAAAAGTCTGCAACCCATCACATACTGTACAATTTAAATGTTTTCCCCACCCTTTAGCCATGTAGGTACATAATGAATACACTCCCCACCTATGCAAATGTGGTTCTTGCAGAGGCTCTGCATGGCAATCTCAGGTCTGATCATGTACAGACATTTTCCACATTCTGCAGACGGAAAGTACCCAGGATTAGTTCAGGATCATTCGCAAGGAGTAATGCTATACCATTCTTGGTCATCTTGTCCTTAATATGTTGAGCACAGTTGAATTTTGCAAAAATAAATGGATCTGCACCTGGTCCTTGTTGTGCGGACTCTCAGATATTATTCAGGATGGTAATTCACTATTCATTTTATTCATTTAGTTATTTCTTCGTTTTTTGTACCTTTTTTAGGCATGAAATAAAAGGGGCAGGGATATTCTTTATTCTACTTGTGTTTGTTGTGAGACCTTTACCTCCCATATTTGCTGCAGCTGACATGGACTATGTTTTTTGGGAAGTGTTTACTTATATATAAGTAACATGTTTATTTATTTGTTTAAATAAAATATTTTACAAATTTAGTGCACACAGCAAGGTTAATTCTGGGAAATGTGTGAATATCAGGAAGTTTTGGGTAAAATATTCAACATTGTTGTGTTGCTTTCAAAGCTCTGTGACTACGGAAGTACAGATGTTCTTCCTTTATCATTTCCTTTATAATGTTTTTGACATAAAGATCACAAGTGGAGACACAATGTGGGGTGTAGTAGCAAAGAGGAACAGAGAGGAACGCAGAGTAACACAATAATAAACAAACAGCAGAAGTATAAAATAGGGCAATAAGACAAACTCATTTCAGTCTTATATATTCTGCCAGTCCTAATCAGACGGGAAAACGTGATTGAGTTCAGGTAGAAAGCTAATAAGGAGCAGGCAGTATGTAGCATAACCGATCAGGACACTCCAAACCACCACAGATCCAAAGGGCCTGAACAGCCTATGAAGGGCCTGAGACCTATGTTCATACCATACAAGCCAGGTGGGAAATATGCCACTGTGGGGCTGATCCACAGTTGAAAGCAACAGGAAAAAAATAGAAGGAGCAGTCAAATTTAAAACAAATCGAAACGAGTGTGAGGTGATGTTGTTCAAACAACAAAGATATGTTGGCACTTGTTGTACTTGAGACCCATGGCTTACAGTTTATGCTGGCACCTAGGGAACAAATGTCAACATGCTCGTCACCTGGTCCTGCTGCGCCTTATTGTGCTGATAACCCAAGTAAAACAATAGAATACTGTAAAAAATAAATAAAGTAAATGTGGTTCAAGATTTTCCAAGCTTTACTCCACAGGGCCACCCCGCCACCTTACACCAACCAACCCCCCCTCCCCCTCCCGCTAATCGACCATACCCCCACCACCCAAGTCAGGTCTCCACCACAGGCAGGGACTATTTTAGCGGCATTTCTGAATTATAATCCCGCTAGCCGCGTGTTTCACACACCCCAACCTCGTCGCCGGCTACAGTCTCTTGCGACTGTTCTGTTTACACATGCGCAGTCCATCGCTGACATTGCACCGCTCATAGGGACCACACACCAGACGGACACCTCCCGTCTGCGCTGCATCACCAAAAGCCCCGAAAGGTACCCACAGGGGCGCTAGTAGCTGCCATACAGATTTCAAAGAAAAAAAATTCCTCTGGATGCCGGGCCCACGTAGTGAATTGGGCCCTACTGGCCCCATAGCTGGTGCACCCTTTGCACCCTCTATAGATAAGCCAGTGCTCCTGTGCACTCATATGGGCAGCTCAGGGGTACGGGAGAGTTGTCCGTATCTTGCCTCCTTTGTGCTGATCAGCGGTCTCTGCCACCACTGAACACACTAATTTCTTGTTATTCCTCCCAGGGCTCGAAGTGAGGGTGTATATGGGGGTATGCCATATCGGCACTTCTCCCAGCGGTGTAATTGAAAAACTACAAATCTCCATTGACTTCTATTATATTCAGTGTTTTCATACCCCCACTACTAAATGTCCAAACCACCAATTCTAAATTTCCACTTCGACCACTGATTCCTCCCCAATCCCTAAAGTTTATCATCCCCCACCCACCTGGTGTCTTTTGGGTGGGCAGGGAAGAAGGACCTGTCATGTCACACACACTCATGTGGAAGTTGGGAGCGGATTGAAATCTGGATCCGGTCCTATAACCTGTTACAGCATGGGAAAATTTGTAGTTTATAAAAGGTCTCAGTTTCATTTTACATACTTGAGAATGTGACCTTGACTCTGATTGTTTGGTATGGGCAACATTCCCATTTTTCCAATCCTTTTAGAATTTTGAATGAAAACAGTGCATTGTTTTGTGTTTTTATTCTAGTTTTTTTTTAATATCACACTGGAAGTTGAAGCGTGTGGTCCCAATCTTCCCACCTGGCTTGACATCATCATCGCGCTGCAGCCAATACCTTTCGTTACCAGTGTTTGGCAGCCACTGGATTTACATCCAAGCTGTGGAATGTTCTTTTCCAGCAATCACATCCGGCACTGGGAACTATTCCAGCCCCTCATTAAGTGCAGTTTTAATGGTCTCTGGTCTGGATCTTTTGTTAGTTATTCTGGCAAATGCGGGAATCTAGTGGCTATTATAAGATCTTGCTACTGATATTTTATAAAGTCAAAGCAAAATCACTATGTAAAAATAAATGACATATTTCTTGCCATAGGTAATATAGCTCAGCAAAAGTCACATAGCTATATACAGGGCCGGCGCTAGGTCTGCGGGAGCCCTAGGCAGACCTAGTGCCGCGCCCCCCTGCAGGTGAATGAAATATGGCGTGATGTCATCGCGTGATGATCCCAATTATTAGACCCAAACCCAGGTTAGTTAGTTTTTTGTTGTTTAAAAACTTGGAATACACAGAGGTTTATATTCATTTATGTATTGGTTAGTTTTTTATTTATTTGTTAGAGATTTTGTCTGTTTGGTCTGTGTTCATGGCATATTCCAGGAATGTATAGTTTTTTTTTAATTGCCTTCACATTTATTTTTATTACCAGCAGTGCTGCTTGCTCATATATTTTAAGTTGGTGTGTATTGATGACTAGGATACAGTCTGTATCCTCCGCAAGCCCTAACAGTGCATGTTTTCCAGGTCTTCACCATCACTAGTGATAGAATGATGCCACCTGTGGACCTGGTCACATATGTCAGTCAGTAATGAACACACCTGTGCTCCAGCAAGGAGACCTGGAAAACCTGCACTGTTAGGGGGTCCCCAGCATAGGTTTGAGTAGCAATGGTATAATGCAATATGTATTGTATGATAACCACTAGGGTAGCCAATCTATAAGGGCAACTGGGGTCCCTTTCTCTTCTCCCTCTATACCACCTCACTCGGCAACCTCATTAACTCTTACGGCAATCACTATCACCTCTATGCTGATGACACACAAATCCACCTCTTCTCCCCTGACCTCTCCTGTCTAAGGTGTCTGACTGCCTCACTGACATCTCCACTTGAATGTCCAAGTGTTTTCTTAAACTTAGTACTTAAACTAAGACAAAACAGAAATCATTGTCCTCCACTTTCCCTCTTCCATCTCTATCACCATTGGTGATTCCACCATCTCTTCCACCACCCACCCACTGCTGCCTGGGTGTCATTCTTAACTCTTCACTGCCATCTCTGTGCCTCGCTGTTTTCATCTCAACACCTCTCCAATTCGATCCTTTCTACCGTCTAGACTACAGCCACATCATTGTCTGTGGTCTTTTACTCACCTCTCTCCCCTACAATCCATACTCAACTGAACGCAACTGAACAACCCTACCTCTCTCTCATATGTTCATCCACACCCCCGTCCCCTCCCCGTGCCTCACATCCCACGTGATTACTACCCCTCACTCACACATTCCAAGCAGCCCCCTTACACTGGAAGGACCTACCTCAACCTATTAGGCTACCTAACACTCTCCAAACACTCCCTCAAAACCCACTTCAGATCTACTCTTCTCCACCTAATTCTTCCACCCTCACCTTCCTCATCCCAATGTCTTCTGTACTGTCCACCCCCTCCCACTCAGCATGTGAACTCACACGAGTAGGCCCTCCACCCTCCTACCCCTATCTCTTAGTATCTAATATTTTACTTTCATCCTTCATTATATGGCTATTTACATGCTAGAATAACTTCATTCTGAACTGTACTCAGTTTGCACTTTTTTCATCCCACACTATATTATGTTGTTCTCTACTTACTATGTTATTACTATGTACCCCCATGTTCTGTTTGAACTGAATTATCTGTTGTGTGGCTCCTCATAAATAAACATTAATAATAATAATAATAATATAAATAAAAGTCAAAATGCTTATGCGAATATGTCCCATTTTATGGACTATGATGTACTAATAAAACAGTATTGTGTTAGTGTGTATGCTTCATCTATAACACTTTTCCTTGTCAGAGTATATGGCATTGTTAGAATAGCTCTTCTAAACCTCCAAAGTTTACTGATCACAAAACAATGTAGAGAAGAGTTGTTTATCAAATTGTTCCATTGTGTCAAATGTATGGAGTGTGCTCCCAGCTTTAGGAACAAATGTTCTATGTATCCTTCAATAATTATGTGACTATAACAATTTATATTTATAAAAGCAACAAAACAATGCAAAAACAATGAATAAAAGACTTAATACTGTATAAATGTCACTTTTCCAATGTTCCGAGGGCATGCAGTGTTGTTCCCACATGTAAATGGTGCCTGCCTGCTGACTCATCCATTCTGGCAGATATATTCTTCACTAAAGCCCACACACAGATTTTCCCATTCTTATACACAGCTATTTTTTCTGCCTAAAAAACAGACATTTAGATATACTTGGTATAGATCCACGGTTCTCAAACTGTGGGTTGGGACCCCAGAGTGGGTCGCGGCCACATTTGGATGGGGTTGTGACTTCCTCAGAGAGACCATTGTCCACTGCTGGCCCAGGGCTATGGGACCGGGGGGTTAAAAGGGGTCTTTTAGCCCTTTTTAACCCCAAAATTAACCTAATGAACCTATATAGTTTGGTACAAAACATATACTTACAGCTGTTTAAAATGATAATCTGATCACCAGATTTTTTTTAAAAGGTGCGCAATTCATAAATATAAAAATATAAAAGGGGCATTGTTCAGTGGTAACTAAAAAAAATTGTCAGATGGGGTCCCAGAACAAAATAGTTTGAGAACCCCTGGTATAGATCATAGATCATCAACATTCCCTTAATCGCGGATATTAAAATAAAACTGAAGTATAAATGTCCATGCAGAACATTTTACAAATGGCATAGGGCCGGGATCTGCAAAAATTGTACTTGGATCTCTCTCTTGCTCGAGGGGAATGTACAAGCTTGTATTTTAAACAGGTGATGTCAAATGCCAGAGAATATATTTCATAGAAAATCTGAATTAAATATTTGGAAAATAAAGCTAAAATATGTAAGAAGGAAATATATCCGTAGTGATCGTTTATCTTTGTGATATGCAAAGTGGTACTTGAACTGATTCTATAGTGGGTAACTGGCACTTCCAATAAAGAACCGCTGGTAAGTGGTGTATGTGTGTATCAATATTACAGTTTCACAGGCTTGTCTGTAGCACCTAACCTGTATGCAGATATAAATAATACTGTTAAAATTAATGAACAACAACAATGTCCCAGAAGCACAGTGTGTTATGACATGGCTACACTACACTTCTGTGAAGAACACATGCACATGCCACCAATCACCTGCTTCATGCATGTATCACAGTGGCACCCCCCGGTCCCATAGCGCTGGGCCTGCAGTGGACAATGGTCTCTCTGTNGAAGTCGCCACCCCATCCAAATGTGGCCGTGACCCACTCTGGGCTTCCGACCCATTGGAGGTATCATTAAGTAAAAGGGAGAAAGTGGATGGAAGTGAGAAGATAGAAGTAAANACATGGAAAAGTAATTCCACCACCTCACGCACCTTCTATACCCAGCGGCGGTATTAGGTAAAGACATAGGTAACACACCAGAGAAAAAGATTGCAGACGGCCTCCATTTAGCATCCATGTGGAATATTTAAGTATCCCTATGTATTTTTTTTTACAGATAGATCTTCCAAAGTTTNTCCTTGTTGACTATTCTGGGTCAGAAGAAACATCCAGCTATTTTTCGANTTTTAGTTGTAACTGGAATCACCTGTGTGTTACCTATGTCTTTACTCAATCCTCAGGGCAAAAAGTCTATTGTTACAGAATAATCTTTTAATGAATCCAAATGCATTTCAGTCCTGCTTTTAATTAGGTTATATTTACATAGCTTAAAAATATCTACTACAGTTATTTTGTGCCATGTAAATAGGTTAAAAGGTCTCCAAAGGGCGGGACACAAAACAGGTCACATTGTTCTGGGAGAAGTGGATTAAATCATTAGTGCAATGTGGATAATTAAAAAACTGAGTGATTCCGAAACCTTAATATTTTATTGTAAAACCTTTTGTATTGCATGGTGCAGTCTATAAATATAATTACATGTAATTACATTTATCCTGGATCTTGCAGCCTGGGCCGTCATCAAAAATATTGGGGTGCAGGACAGCCCTCCTCGAGAGGAGCAGCTGACACGTATGCTAGTACTTGCTTTTTCCGGGCCTGAGACAGNAGTCTTGGCTGTCCCTCCATGATGGCGGCCCTGCTTGCAGTTGATGACTAGCATGGCCTAAATTTACTAAGCAGGGAGATTGTAGGGAGATTAAAAAGTGGGAATGTTGCCCATAGCAACTAATCAGATTCAAACTCACATTCTCCAGTATGTAAAAATGAAACTTAGAGTTTAAAGCTGAAAATATCCCCATTTTTCAATCTCCCTGCAGTCTCCCTGCTTATTAAATTTAGTCCCAGGATTTACCAGTGTGCTGGTGAAACAATAGATGGAAGAACCTGCAGCATGGTATTCCCCACTACCGCGTTTCCCCGATAATAAGACACTGTCTTGTTTTTTTTCAGGACAAAAAAACACCATTGGGCTTATTTTCGGGGTAGGGCTTATTTTATTGACCTGCTTTTTATCAAATCATGGCCC